>RJWJ010015618.1:0-35881 GCA_004363605.1 Indri indri
TAGTGGGAACAAGGAGATTCATCACACTGTGCTCTTGAGTTGTCCACGTGGCAGCTTCTCCTCTACGAGTTCACGATGGTTGCCTCTTCTCTCTACCAGTGACCTCTGCCCACCTTTTGCAGATCTCTGCCTGGAAGTCCTGCACTATTGTCTTACGCAACAGGATGCTGGGCCCCTTCTATGCCATTGACCAAGGGATGAATGGTGGCAGCCCATGCCTCTTTTTATCCCTGAACTTCTCTTTATGATTTTTTAAGAATTATTTCCACCACTATTCCTGTTGATATCTTCTTGCCACTGTGAAATGCAAAAGGAAGTTGGTTATTTGGTGGGTAACTCTTGAATGCAATACACACGTGTACACACACGCACATACCTGCCAAACACAAATTCTAATTTTCAACAATAATACCTTCTAGATCTATATTAAGGAAGCACACTTTTCCCCAAATGCATTATAATCTACACAGATCACCATCTTCATAGACAATAGAATTCATTATTATACAGATACAGATCAGTATCAATCACACGTGCTCATTAACAAACAACAAGGTATACCTTCCGTTGCCAAGAGTGTGCCCAAAAGCCCACCTACATGGGAAAAAAAGTCATCTACTCATTGAGGACAATACAAACACCTGGTAGAAGGTTTGGAATTACTGCTTTTCTGTCCTTAACACAAAATCATTTCTAGGCAATACTACACTGCTTTTTGTGAGCAGAAGATGGTTACAGGCACATTTCCTATATAGGTAAGGGGCTGTTCACAGTGATGTTGAGATGGGGGGGAGTTTGTTCTTCCAGTTACATGTCTTCGGATTCATCCCACTTTAATTAACAATCATAGTCTTCACAATATTATTTCTGGCTGGGCAACTGTTGTACTCTTGTGAAGCAGCTTCTTACCGTCATCCTTACCTTAAAAGAATTTAACAGGCATCTCTTAATAAAAACTGCTTTAATGTTTTTACTTTCTGTTTTCTTTTTTCCCACCTTATCCTGATACAGATGTTAGCACGAATTATTAATACTATATTTTTTCTTTCCACTCTTTGCTTCTCCATGTGTCTGTCTTTCCTACCTCCATCTACCCAGTGAATTTGGTCAGCTTTTTTGCTGTCTCATTTCTTCAGCTAACTACAGCCTGCTATCAACAGTACTGCCCACCCTACCTCACCCTGGGTGATTGACAGAGATGAAAATCATCTCGATAAAGCACACGTACAGCCCTGCATTTCTCAGCTGCCCAGGCTGGCCTCCGTGAATTGCTGCAATACCCTCCCCTTCTTCCTCTCATTGTCTCCGTGGTGGCTTACTTAGCCTCTTTCAAGTAGACCATACACAGTTATCAGCCCCTTGTGACAATTCTGCAAGTAAAGTGGGGATATATCATTGTCTTTTATCGTGGTGGATTACCTTTTGAAAAGATTGGGATTGAGAACCCTGGTGTTCCACATCCAAATCTCATTCTTTGTCTCTCTTATAGCTGGCAAAATAGTGATACTAGTCATGTCAAAATTAAAACTGCATAGACTATTTTACTGCAGAAATCCACATTAAATAGAAACCATGCGTACTTGTGTCTCTAGGCCAAAAGTCAGGAAGGATTTTCTCCAAAACAGAATTGTCGAGTATTTGAGGATTAGCATGTGAAGGCACATCCTGCTGTTTCCACTTTAGCCCCAATCCTAGATGGGGATGACACCATCAATTAATCAAGCAACAAGCATATATTCAGCACATACTCTGCACTAAATGAAATTAAAGCCAAAAGAGCCACATTTTTCAAATGATGTAAAGGGGAAAAATATATCTGTGTCCAGCTGGGTGTATTTGTATTAAACGACGTCTTGGCGCCCTCGTCTATTCATCTACGTTTCGTGGACTGCCTTCCCAGACACATGCTGTGCACTCACAGCCTCTTTTGGAATATTTCCTCATTTGAAAATGGTTGGAGAGAATCCACTTTGTTCTTTTCAAAATGACACATCTAGAGTCTAGGTAAAAACACCTGTGTTCAGGAGGTTATTGTTTAACCATTTTGCAAATTATTCGTATTTTCTTCTGAGAAATGTCTGTTAATGTGGCTTCCCAAAGTTGGCCCATGATCTAAACCCATTTCTAGGCAGTCCGTGAAGGACTAAATGTCTGGTCCTCTGGGCATCAAGGCAACGGATGAGAATTGTGTGTCGTCAGTGTTGTGCCACTAGTATATGACTATTGAACTAGTTTATCATGTGATCTGATATCCAGGTCTGATATCCACATTAATGCTTCTACCTTTGTATTCCTTCAAGTGATAACGTTATCTCTGGACTCTCTAAGTCTGTGTTAACCCCCCTTAGTAGAGACGACACCCTGATGCATCTCAAGGGTCAACCAGGTCATCAAGACTGCCAGGATCCTTTTATGAGCCAGGCACTTTTCTAAGTATTTTATAGATATTAACTCATTTAACCCTCACAATAACCCTATAACCCAGGTATGGGTCTTATTTCTATTTTACAAAGGAGGAAACCAAAGCATTAAAGCTTTAAGCAAATTGGCAGAGATCACACAGCTAGTAAGTGTCAGAACTGGGGTTTAGACCCAAACAATCCAACTTCTCTCTGCCTCTAAAAAGCCTTGTGAGTTACAGACTTCTTTTTTTTTTTTTTTTTTTTTTTTTTTTTTTTTTTTTTTTTTTTTTTTTTTTTTTTTTTTTTTTTTTTTTTTTTTTTTTTTTTATTACCTTGTTCATCGTATCTAGCCTCTTGAGGGAAAGGACTGCGTGTAATCTCCCACACCCTTGGGCATGTTTCTCTGCAGACTCTACATCCTATCAGAAGGAAGTGAAAGGATAAGAAAAATGAATCACTGATCTCTTCGACTTTGAGCAACATCTCCTCCCTGCTGGTGTTTCCTCCAGCTATAGAAGGTGGTCTTTATCTTCTTAGGGGCTCCAGTCTTTCTTACTTGAGCCCAAGTCTTTCTTACTAGAGAAGAATGATTATAATATGGTGCATAGTCATAGTTGAAATACACACCAAAAAATGTGCACACGGAGCCCTTAGTTACCGACTTGAGCAATTTCCGCAGGATGCATTTGACTCACTGATCTGTATCATTTCCTTGAATCCCACCCACAACCCGTCATAGCCACACATCTGAGTAGGCAGCAGCGTGCTTTGCAATTGCAGATCACCTCTCAATTCCTGCAAATGCACCACAACCAGTCATCCCATGACTCAGGACTTGGTCCTCTGCTAAAACGTTCATAGGATGGAAGAAACACGGCAGGAGGGAGTAACCAGAGAGTTGGGGTAAGGGGCAGGAGGGAATGGTACAGAAGTGGGAGCCGGGATGCTGAGGTCCGTAAGGCTCTCTTGTAGTCCAGCATTTTAGAGGGAGCATCTCTCAACATTTAGAAACACTGGAACGCTTTCCAGATTGGAATGCAAGTTTTTTTCCATCGCATTTAGTTTTCTTCCGTAGCCGTAGACTCTCAGTCTCTGCGAAGCCGAAACCACCACCCTGTTAATGTGGACAGTTTAACATCATGCAGAACAAACAACAAGCCCATTACTGGAATTTTTTTTTAATCTTTCCAACTGGTTAGTTGTTTTGGCATCCTGTTGGGTGTTACTGGATGCCATTTAAAACAGATTACTTAAATCTAAATGTTAAGAGGAAATTTTAAAATCTTTAAAATGAGAACCTGTAAATAATCTCTTTGGTCTAAACTGGCTGGCCAAACAATAAAATAAATCTACAATAAAATTCTGCACATAGAGCAACTAATCTGTGAATTTAAATTTCCATAGCTTTAACCTCTAGCCATGTGTTTAGAAAGTAAATAGTGAGAAGTGGTGATCAAGACAAAATATGATTTTACATGAAAAATCAAGATTTCCACCTTCCTCTTTTTATATTCAAGGAAGTGTAGTCAACTGAACCTTTAAAAGTTGAAATATATTTCCAAAAGGAAAAAAAAAAGATTCGTTATTTATTAAGTTATGCTATTGACATGCCAGAGAAACACACAGAACAGTTTTTGGAATGCATAGGTCATCGCGAACCTTTTGAAGGGAAACATTAACATGCTTAGATTTTTCCAACATGTACCAGACATTATTTGCCATTAGCCTAGTGAATAGTTCAAAGATGCAGAAGATGATGCACTTGTGCCAAAAACTTCACAAGAGACTTGAAAGTTTAGTTCGATAGGAATGCAGCTAACTTCATATGTTTCAGCACTACTTTAAATTGAAATTTTCCTTTTTTTTTTTTTTTTACAACAAATTTAAATAGGAGAGATTTTGGGTAATTATCAAGGTGCTTATTTGTTCAGTTAGAAATTTCTACTGTAATACTTGAGCCATACTTTCATACTTCACTTAAGGGTGGAATCTCTCATTAGGCTCACCTAGCTCGAACCTAGTAACAATAGCAGTTTTAGTTGGCTGTTGTTGACCGAGACTCTACCAATTATGAGGCTATTCACCAAACTTGTTACATAAATTATTTCTAGTCCCCACAATTCAGATCAATATTATTATCTCCATTTAACAATGAAGAAACAAGTTGGGAAAAGTTAAGATCATGGGGCTTGTGAGTATTTGAACCATATTGCTTTCCTGATAAAATGTAGCATTACTGTAAGTCCCCAGAAAATACGGTCGTAAATTCTATTTCACCTAAAGTATTGGTAGGGCTGAGATTCAAGTTTGCCGAAGTTCCCATGTGACATATTTCATCTTGAATAAGTAATAGCATCTTTTTAACCTCTAAGCATCCAATAAGGTTTTGTTGTCCAAATTAATTCTTGATAAGAATGGTTTTATAAAAGGATACAGAAAGAGGAACGTTATGAAACTGACCCCAGATTACTTAATTCACTAACGGTGGTTGACAAAATAGAATTTTCTCTCTCCAACCTGGATTTTTTCTCTTGCTATACCCAGTGCCTAACCCAGGGCTTCCTATATTCTAAGCAGCCCATAACTATTTACTGAAAGACTGAATGCTCGAATTAATAAGTGCATAAACAAACAACACTCCCTGAATGCATGTTTGCTATTCCTAAAGTTCTATTATTTGTTGACATGGATTAACATGTCCTCTGAAATTTGAATCCAGATGGTAAAAACCAGGAATAAGAAGTTAGACTATTACATAGATGCTAAGTCTGTCACCCCAAGAAGTACTATAAAGTGATTTCAATGTATTATAAATTAAACATGATCTCATCTTTGCTCTTTGGACAGAAAATGACTAGAACATGAAAGTGTATAAGCACACACAGTGGTGTCTGATAAACCTTTGTTGGATTAAGTGGAATATTTCACAGCAATGGCAACAGATACTTGGAGTCAAATTCTCAAATACCATGTGACAGTTGTTCTGATTAGTTTTATGTCATCATTAATTAAGATGTATTGAAGTAAAATCTATCAAGGAGAATTCATAATACCTTTTATATCTGGAATTTAATGGCATTATGCATATTGTCTTTTTCATATTAAGTATACCTGCCTCGTAAATTTTGCAGCATTATTTTGTTTTTTCTGTTCTTTTCTTTCTGCTTTGATATTACTTTGACAATTAAAGTATTGGCCATTTCTATTATAGATTTGTCCCCAGTCCTCCAGATATTCCAAGATCACTGTGAGCATTATTAATTAAGCAAAACCATGAACCATGGACTAAAGTGATTTTACAGAATGGTTTCAGTGGCCTTGCTGACCTTGTGTGTTTTTTCTGCCGTGACCTCATATGTTCTAGCTACTGAACAAAATCTGCATATAAACGCTTTTACTTATTTGTGATTACTGAATAAGATAGAAGTTTTCGATAGTTTAGTCTCTGATGGGAAAAATCTGTAAACACCAGGTGGGAAGGACACAGGTGATGCAAATATCTTCCACGTTTTCAAATGTCAGCTGTTCCCAAGAGAGGAAGCTTAAATAAACATCATCTATGGTCTTAGCAGATGTTATCAATGCCTAGCACTTTAATTGCAGTTTTCCAATATCTGTGCTGTTAATAACAGTTCAGAGAAGACTTGAAGTGCTTTGATTTAAATCATCGGTCATTTAAAAAATAGCTGTGCTAAATAGGGCATGTTTGTCTTTGGATCATCTCCCTTAAACAGATGGTATCTTTGGAATTGTTGTGACACTTCATTGTTGCTGGTGGCTGATGACTCATTGTCGGAAAATCCCTGTGTACACAATAGTGAAAATAAGATTGTTTGGTGTTCTTTGCTACAGCTAATTTTCAAACAGAATTTCAACAGATGTGACAACTTTACCAAGATGTTGTCAAAATAAGAGCAACCCACTGACATATCAAATCTGGCTCATGTTCAGCCCTTTGGTACCATTCTGGTTTGTTTCCAGTATCAGGAGACTTTGTATCAATGTCAGCTCTGATAACTTGATCATTTCAGGTGGCACATTGTCAATTTGTTCGTCCTTCCTAATGGCTCACTTTGCAATCATGATGCAACACTTCCTGGTTTTTCTTCTCCTCTCCCTCCCTCACTCACATATCTGCAAAGGAGCAACATTTGTAACTGATCTTCTGTTGTTTGGAAATACAATGAGATCATCTACCAGAGAGACTTTTAGCGGTCATGGAGAAAAATCATCCTTTATGAAGGAACTCACAGTGTCCTAAGGAATTTCAAGTTTAGCTCTGAATATGAGACTGATAACCTTGCATAGTTAAAAAGGTAACCCCCATAACAATTCAGAGTCGTTGCGTTCTTAACCGACATGGTAGGACTAGCCCTGCGAAAATGAGGTCAGCACACTGTGTTATCATGCATTATTTTTAGTGTAAAAAAGAGGCCTTAAAAGTAGCCCATTATCATCAATGGCAGCTGGATGGGCAATAATGTTAAAATACTGGGTTCTCATTACAGTGAGCTGACACAACAGAATACTCAGAGCCATTTAGGGTAGCCCAGCACAAAAGCCTTTAATGATGTATCATCCCCTCCAAGGGCTAATCAGAAGCAGACAAAAGAGGGGAGGCGATAACTTTGTGCACAGTAAATCCTATTTGAAAAGAGTGATGGGACCGAGATGTAATTTTGTTTTTAAGAAGAAGCCAGTGGTGTGTATGGTAAAAAGTCTGTAACTGTGTTTTCTCTGAATAGCATATTTTATTTCTGATCGGCCTTCCAGAAATACCCCGAGGGCAAAAGTGTGACTGAGAGCAATACAATGAAAATTCTATTGTTTCTCCTATTTCTAAAGTGGCTGGTGTTGTACTCATGCCACATTATTCACCTATTAAAAAGAGAAATAGCCTAGAGTGTTCCAATTCCATTTCTGCTCCAGTAATTCTCATTCTGTTCCACAGGCTTCTGTATGGGGATAAAATATGTTCGTCTAACATTTGATACATTCCAGAAACTACCTCACACTCAAAGCCCTTATCGAGAGCAAAAATTGTAATACTGTTTCTACCGTATGAAAAGAGAGAAAATCCTTTTAAAAAAGATAGCTCATTTTCATGTTTAATAATTATCTTCTTAAAATTATCAAGTTTGGGGAAATATTTAAGCATTAAATATAAAATTATTAAGTGTTTGGGAAACACGACAGGTCTTAAATTTTTTTGAGCAAGAGAAGTTTGGTAGATTAGAAATGATCGCAAATGCTTTACAGTTTGTTCAGTCAAGAGGGGGGGTCTGTGTCCGTATCTGTTCCCGTCGGCTTGGCCTGTGTCTTGCTTTCACCAGTAGGATATGTTAGATGCGATGCTGTGGGAATTCTGAGGACTGGAGGGGGCTTGTAGCTACTTCCTCTCTCACTCTGTTAAAACGCTGTCCCCAGGAGGTACAGCGAGGTGGCCTGCTGGAGAGGTCAGTGGAAAAGCACTGAGGTGTCCTGGCTGCCAGCGTGCGACCTGCCAGATATGCGTGCACAGCCTACTTAGAACATGCAGTCCCTGTCGAGCCACCAGGTGACTGCAGCTTCGTAGGGGACCTCAGAGGAGACCAAGAGAGAACTGACCAGCTGAGCCCAGCCAAAATCACCAACTCCCAGAATCATGAACAAATAAAGGATTTCTGTTTGAAGCCACTACCTTCGGTGACAGTAGGCTATACAGGAACAGATAATTGAGACTGGAAAAGTAGAGTGGAAAATCAGGCCTGGCCTGGCCAGCCCTCTCCCCACAGCCCAGCATACCTGTCAGCTCCATCTCTCCTGCTGTGAGCACAGGCCATTTGTAAAAGGAAAAAGCACCATGACCCTCTGACATAAACTCTGTGCCTTTGTGCCTCAGGGGAAAATTATTCCACTGAGGTCATCACTGAGTTAAGTTACAAACTGAGGGATATCTTCCTGGGGCACCTTTTCTTGTATGGTCCACCCTAATGCCAAATAATTGATTCTGGTGGTCCTTCCCAGTGTCACTGGCTGCAGGCAAATCTGCTTAGCTGATGACTCTAATAAACTTGGTGACATAACAGGAAATAAGAATATAACCAAGGTGCCGCAAGATAGCAATAAGACAGAGACCCTTGTGGAATTGGGTGGGTCCCCATCTCCTGTACCTGCCTAAAACAATGTAAAAGAGTGAGCCACAGAATATTTCCTCTCACCTGGTAGATTTTTTAATTTTGCATGAGCTACCAGACCTCTGCTTTTGAGCCCATGTCTGAAGGGCAACTCACTTATGTTTTTGAGCTCCTGGGTATCCTTTGCAAAGTGCTTGTTTGCTGGTTCAAGAATTAGTAAAAGTGTAAGCAACCTTAGCTGAGACCAAGTCACCAACCTGGACTAATCTTTGTTGCCTGACCTAGCACAGCTATGAAATTCTTTGAGAGCAAAAGAAAATATACTATCAATTTTCTTTGTTTGCGTTGCTTTTTTTTTTTTTCACTTTCACAAATTTAAGCAATTTCTCCCTAACCAAAATTTTGGACATGGATGATAAGGCAGAAGGAAGAGTGATAAAGGGAAGCTTGCGGGAAGGTCTCCAAATACAGAAAATGTTACAATACTCACACAGAGTGGTGGTTTTGCCACTTTTTACTCCATTTCATTTCCACAAGCATTTATTGAGCAACTGCAGTGTGACAGTCACTTTGCTGGGTGCTAAAGGGACTGAGATGAGAAAAGTGTGACACCTTCACTCAGTTTATGACCCACTGGTGAAGACAGTGCAAATGAATAATAATTCAGTGCTGCATACACTGTGATAAAAGCACATGCTGCAGTGTACAAAAGTAGTTGTTTCAATTTTGAGTAATGAGAGAAGAGAGAAGCAACCTCTAAAACCTGTATTGTGTATCCCAATACCAGATATGCTTATGTATTGGAAATGGTTTGTGTTCCATATATCTGTGCTCGTGTTTGTGCAAAAAGACTGAAAATGCTTTGTATCTCTTTATATTTACCACGCTCATGTGCACAGTAGAAACTCGATAAATATTTGGGTTTCCTGGTGCAAGTGGGCTCAAGTGATCCTCCCACCTCAGCCTCCCAAGTAGCTGGGACTACAGGAACTCTCCACCATGTTTGGCTAATTTTTAAATTTTCTTAGCCCACGAGTTTGAGGTTGCTGTGAGCTGGGCTGATCCCACGGCACTCAACTCTAACCCAGGCAACAGAGTGAGACTCTGTTCCCCACCAAAAAAACAACACAAAAAGAAAAGATAAATTTTTTGTAGAGACAGGCAGGCTCGCACTATGTTAGGCTAGCCTTGAACTCCTGGCCTCAAGTGATCCTCCCGCCTCAGCCTCCCAAAGTGCTGGGATTACAGGCTCAAGCCACAGCACCTGACCTAAATCAATTCTTTAAAAAAATAATGAGTTGTCTATGGCCATACCACCCTGAACATGCCTGATCTCGTCTGATCTCAGAAGCTAAGCAGAGTTGGTCCTGGTTAGTATTTGGATGGGAGAAAAACAATGAATGATATAAGATAGCGCTTCCCAACCTTTTTGGCACCAGGGACCATTTTCATGGAAGACAGTTTTTCCACAGACTGGGAAGTAGGGGGATGGTTTTGGGATGATGCAAGCCCATTACATTTATTGTGCACTTTATTTCTATTATTATTACGTTGTAATATATAATGGAATAATTATACAACTCACCACAGGTTGGGGACCCCTGAGATGTATTCTAAATTTCCTTACTCTCTTTACGAAGCAGAATTCATTGCAAGCTCCCAGAATGTAAGATATAAGATTTTATTAGTCCCTTAAATCCCTCTAACACCACACGCATAATAGTCCTTTAATAACTGTTAGAATTGACTGAATACCTCTTCTGTAAATATAAGCTAATAAGTAATCCCCTGGGCATTGATTCAGTAAAATTAAATGTCATTTTCTGAGGTCTTTCTAGAAATGCTTATGAACATATGAGTAAAAATGAAGCATTAGGAGTGCTCATTTTAAGATAAAATTTGTAACTGAACTTTTGGTTTTAATTCCTTTGAACTTAGTTAGGTCTTTCAAAAGAACTTAAGTATAAGGCACAGCTTTATTCTCTGGTTCACTTAGTAAAATGTTCGCTGTAAGAGGAAATGAAAGAATGCACCCAATTGTTAAGGAACAGAGAGTAGGCCTTTGAGAATGCAGATCATTAATATAACAAAAAATACTGAGAAAATAATAGCTTAATGCATTTAATTTTTATTATAAAGAAAAATATAAAATATGAAAGATTAAAGGTCTTTAAAATTCTAAATATCTATAGCCTTATCCAAAGGCAGTTCTATAATCACTTAATTCTGTGTGCAAGTAATTGGCTAACACAATTAGCTTGAAAAACAGTTTTTAATATTCACAAATCAATTCACTTGCATTATACTAGCTTTTTCTTTAACAGAATGCATTCTGTTAATACAAGACAATCTTCAGAGAGTGCTTTCTTATTTGTAGCAAAAACCTTTTCGGGCGGGACATGGTGGCTCACGCCTGTAATCCTAGCACTCTGGGAGGCCGAGGTGAGTGGATCACTCAAGGTCAGGAGTTCGAGACCAACCTGAGCAAGAGTGAGACCCTGTCTCTACTAAAAAATAGAAAGAAATTAGCTGGACAGCTAAAAATATAGAAAAAATTAGCCGGGCATGGTGGCGCATGCCTGTAGTCCCAGCTACTTGGGAGGCTGAGGCAGAAGGATCGCTTGAGCCCAGGAGTTTGAGGTTGCTGTGAGCTAGGCTGATGCCACGGCACTCTAGCCCGGGCAACAGAGTGAGACTCTGTCTCAAAAAAAAAAAAAAAAAAAACCTTTTCTGAAGAAGCACATGATTGGTTACAAACCACCTGAAATTAAAGACTTAGAGGAAAGTCACATTTAATCCAATTAAAATAGCCATATACTTTCATATCCTTTTTAAACAAAATTTCAAATTAAAATCCTTTATAGGTTGTCTTAGACTGGCTGTGAATACATAAAAGTGATCTCATCATGTCCTATTCTAATGAATAGGGATTATGGAAATTTTCATAGATCTTTTCTTATGCCCATTTAATAGGAAATATGTATACACATATATATTTATGGAAATGAAAAATGAGAGTTTACTGTGTGCTGTACTGTCCTGAACAATTATGTAACTATTTGGAATGACATGGTAGCCAGAAGGTTTGAGCAATTTTTGATGCTCGACATTGGTATTTGATTTAATTTTCCTTAGTCTCTCAATATTTCTGGATCCTACAAAGATATAGGCATCTCCTGAAGATGATGGTTTCTTACTAGGCAAAATCTCTACCCTTGAGCTGTCTTGATAATAACTACATAGAAGATCCTCAGAAACATGAAGAATAATCTGGCACCAAACAAAGCAATCATAAAAATGTGGTGTACATTGCGGACATCTTCCCAGCTACACTGTATGTCTTTCCTGTTTTATAGCAGCCAGGTGGTTTGGGAGGGGTTCATATCAACTTTAGTTTGGTACTAATTGCATTGGTTCAATCAGCAAAACCCACCTTCCTGGCGATCAGTTCATATATGGACACATTTCAGTTCAGACCATGGAGGATACAGAGAGATTTGATGGGGGCTTTAGAAGAAAATTCTCCTTTGCCCAGCAGTGAAAGCTACTAGAAGAAACCCTCCCTCCCCCTGGATGTAAAGAAGGAAACCTCGGATCCTAATTATGCTTAGCATCATGTAGTAAGGTTAGGATGAAATCTACCCTACGAATACCTAAGCAGAGAGATAAAATACATCCAGTTCCTTAGCAATATACAAATTAAGACTTTTAAGCAATCACTAATCAACAAAGGCTATTCATAGGCTCTCATCTGATGCTCACCAGGTATGATTATGCCCATTCTACAGGTGAGGTTAAGGGACTTCCTGACGGTCTGTATGGTGAATTGAGCCAAATCGTGCAGGATAATTTGGAAAAAAAACATAGAAATCTTAAGAGGCTCCTTTATATTTATTCTTTTCTTGTTAATTCTTCAACAGAGTTTGTACCTAAACTAAACCCCTAGGAATGGCACCAAACCAATAATCTTTATACCAGGGCTGTTTTGTGACCTATGTACCCCTGAATGCCCTGCCACGAAGAAAACCTGGAGTACCACCGATCAGCTCTACTTGAGAAATGAATAAGCACAGACAAAACAAAACCGAGAAACAGAAATTGAGAAATAGCATTTTACCCCATTAGAAAAGTTTAAATGAAGACAATAGATAGGGAGCAGTAAGGGAGAGTTCATTAACTGAGAGAAATACTTATTCTGTTTTTCTTGAGGTGGCCAACCTCAGCTACAGTATAATTATGCTTATTACTGTTTGTGTTTTCCCCAGGCTTACACCTCTCTCTTAACAGAATGTTCTCAGCTGGGCTAGAAGACCCTTCCATGTCTATTGTTGCTGCTGCTGAAAGCCTAAGATTAAATAAGTAATGAGACACAGTGATATGATATTGTGTTAGATCATGGAACGTCCGGTCATTCATGCTTCTCACCTCATTAATTAGGTGCTAATTGCAAAAGCTACTAAAAAGTCCTTTTCTGCCTTGCTCAGTACCCTAACAACCTGATCTTAATATGAAACTCCCGTCAACATCAATGCCTCAGAGTAACAGGCCTAATATTTGTAATACTCAGGTTACAGATTTTAGCCTCAAAGATGTGCAAAAGCTTGTTTTTATAGCAGAATTAATATCCTCATTATATATTCAACATGCTCTTAAAAAGACAAAATACAACGTGGCAAAATTATCTTTTCTATAAGGTCATGAAATATGAAATGTCCTATTTCTAATCAAAAGTGTAGGTTGTTATATCTCAAACAAGAAGCAGTACAATTAATCAAAGTATGCGCCTAAACTATAGACACAATTTTGCCATCTCAACGGTGGCTTGTTTATGCAACAGCGTTAAGAAGCCTGGAAAGCGAGTGGCAATGAAATCAAGAAAGGCGTTTTCCACAGCTTGTTGTGAATTGAATATTTTTCCTTGCAAGAAGTGGTCCAAAGCCTGGAAGAAGTGGTTGTCAATTGGTGCAAGGTCTGGTGAATACGGTGGATGACAGAAAATTTCCAAGTCCAGCTTTTGTAGCATAGGCAACCTTGTTTGTGTGACATGTGGCCACGCGTTGTCTTGCAAAAGGATTGGCCTGTCTCTAGTGACCAGTCTCGTCTGCTTAATCACAAGCATCCTCATCATTTCATCCAACTGGTTGCAGTAGAGACATCCATTGTAATTGATTAACCAGGTTTCATGAAGCTGTAGTGGATAATACCAGTGCTGGATCACCAACACAGACACCATTAGCATTTTATGATGAATATTTGGTTTTGGACTCTGTTTCAGCACTTCGTCTTTATCCAGCCATTGTGATGAACACTTGTGATTGTTAAAAAAATCCATTTTTCATCTCATGTAGCAATATGCTGTAGAAATGATTCACCTGAATGTCGTGACAGCAAAGAAAGGCAAGCTTCAAGATGATTTCCCTTCTGACACTTGTTTAACTCATGCGGAACCCATTTATCCAGCTTCTTTCCCTTGCCCATTTGTTTCAGATGATCCAATATTGTTGAAATAGTAACATCAAACCTTGCTGCTAATTCACACGCAGGTTGAGATGGATTGGCTTCCACTGCAGCTTTCAGCTCATCAGTAACCACCGTGGTCTCAGGTTGCCCGCATGGCTCATTTTCAAGACTGAAATCACCAGAATGGAACTTCTCAAATCATTGACGTACTGTGCGTTCATTAGCCACATCTTTCCCGATCATTTCTATGATATTTCGATCTGTCTGGGCTACACTGGTTCCACGATGGAACTCATATTCGAAAATAACACGAGTTTTTGACTTCTCTGTGATTTCACAAAAATTGCTCTGAAAAAAAAAAAGTGAAAGATAATCACAAGCCAAAATGTGTGTTTGAAAGACTGAGGATGTAACTTCACATAAAAATAAAACAAGATGTGTAAAAGTGAAATATCAGAGATACCAACTATCAGACTTAGCACATGAGGAAATCAGACATTTCATACTTAATAATTTCATACATGCACTTGCATTTTGATAGTTTTCCATTAATCAGTTATCCAGAATAATAGTCATGAAATTTCAAAAAAAAAAAAAAGAACGAAAGAAGCTACTCAAAAGCAAATTAGATTTCTCATAAGACAACTTCTTTTAAAACATTTTTGCTATTACAATAATAAATTATTCCTCACTGAGGATGTTTCATGAGAACATTTAACTTTAATAAATCAACTGTTTCTGCTTGATTTAGTTCAAAACAAATTATTTCATTTCTTTAAAGCCAAGGCACTAACTTTTTTGTTTTACATGATTTAGACATGGCTGAACATATTTATAGAAACTTTCTAAAAGAATTCACCTTTGAGTAAGTAATTTATTGACAAAATAACTAGAGAATAGTTATATTTTCCACATAATTCTCCATTAAATAGACACTTAAAAGAAACAATTATATGGGGTGTAAACTTTGAAAGATTCTTTAACTAATTGAAAATATTTTCCCTGGGAAACCACAGTCTAAACTGAAGCAAATTATAAATAAAATTTTGAAATACAATTTGTTTGAAATATGGGGATTACCAGTAATCTTGTTAAATTATATGTATATTGTTGAATTCCATGAACAGAATTCCTAGATCATAGTTTCTATATGACACTTGGAACAAAAGGAAGATCTCCCATGTTCATGATGAAGATCCACCTATGTTGACTGCAGGTCAATGCAACCCTATGAAACTGTCTTTCTTCTTAAGAAAAGTGTGATTTAAGATGGATGATGACTGCAACTCAGAAATATAGAAGACATGCAGCCAGCATGGCTTTGGTCTTTGCTTGAGCAAGCACGGACCTTGGTGACAGGTTTGCAAAAGAGAGAAGCTAGAAACAAGAAGGGTCAGGGCCAGAGGAAACCATTGGATTGTGGGACTGCTTGTTTCCTCCACCCTGAAGATTGATCACCAGCCCCCATGACTGTGCCCCAAAGTTCTTAATCTTTGATTTTGATAACTGAAATGACTTAATAAAGATAGCTTCATTCTGGGCAACAAGAATATTCAGCATCAAGTTAGTGGCAGCCTGGGATTTTGTGACTCTGATATGGAGGACAGATCTATCCCTTAGACAGAGAGGGCTGACAAAATCAGACAGGGTTTCTGGGTTCCAGGCTTGAGTACAGAACCCTTGCCCTGGCCTACAAATGAAGCCATAACGTCTTGGCCCAATCATACAGATTAGGCCAATTGAGGCTGGCAGCAAAATGGTAAACCCTACCCAAACATACTTCATTCTGAATTGGTGAGATTCATTTGCCACCCCCTACCTAATGACCGAAACTGGTTTGCTGAAACTGGTTTGTTGGCTCAGGGCACAGCTGGTAGATCTAAGGTCTTCAGTGACTGCCATTGAGCAATCCTAAGAAAAAGAATAAGAATTGATAGCCTCTGTGTATATGGATTTTTCATTTGGGATTATTTAGTTTCTTCAGGGAGACTCTGAAAGTCCCTAGACATCTTTATAAATAGAATGGATACTCATTAGTCAGAAATCAGGGAGAGGAAATCAATCATTTCTGGAGATGTTTTGCACCCTAATGTTGTGCTTTCAAGCTTTCCACATGTGGCATTTTCCATTACTGTATGTTGGAATGTGCAAGCCTTCATGAGGTAATGTCTCCAAGAACATGAATCTGAAGTAGACACTTACTGTTAGTTCTTGTCCCCTTTTTTTGAAGCTACTGAAGACCCATTTTTAAAAAATAAAAATAAATTTTGAAAAGTTGTGTCCTACTGCATGTTTTTTTCCTTCCAAATTAGAGAATGCTGTTGGAAATCTTTCAAAGAACCAAAAAAGGATAATAGGCCCCATGACCCCAATGAGATGCAAATTCCAGGTGCTTGGCTGGAATCATTCACCAGCTAGATGACTCTTCCAAAAAAGCATTGCAAATTTGTATCTCAGCAAAATGAAATGTTTCTGTAGGTCATGAAACATGGTGTCTCTCTCTCTCTTTTTCACGGTCGAATCTCTTAAGTATAAATCCACAATGTTGGGATTCTTTTGCCCTAAGTCATGCATCGCCTAATGACAGGGTTACCTTCTGACAAATACATTGTTAGGTAATTTCATCATTGTGCGAGCATGATAGAGTGTACTTACACAAACCTGGATGATATAGCCTACTTCACATGTAGGCTGCATGGTGTAGCTTAGTGCTCCTAGGTAAAAACCTGTATAACGTTACTGTACTGAATATTGTAGGCAATCGTAACATAATTGTGTTTGTGTATGTAAACATAAAAAGGTACAGTAAAAATGCAGTATTATAATCTTATAGGACCATCATATGTACAGTCTTTCATTGAACAAAATGTCCTTAGTGGTGCATGAATATATTTCCATTAAGGTATTTGATCTGCAGTTGGGGCAAACTACTTCCAATGGACAACAAGGTTAGAACTTCCTAGTTTGAATAATCAAGTGCTTCTTGATATAGTTAACTGAGCCAAAGGGAATGGCATAATCTTCCACTTAATTGTGATTTTCTATTAAAAAGAGAAGGGTTTTTTGTTTTGTTTTGTGTTGAAACAACAAAGTATAGCCCTTTCAGAATAAAATATTTTAAATAACATTTTTACTAAAAAGTTTTAAGAAAATGGTAACATCTCTAAAGATCTGAGTGCCTTTCTCACTAATACTTACCCTGTTTCTACATTTACGTCAAAGTTTCTTACCTGGGGACATTAAAGATCAATTTTGGAGAGATGATAGATTTTTCCAACCAAAGTTATTTTTGTGAGTCTCACTGAGGAGGAGGTTCTGTAGTTTTCACCAGGTTCTTAAAAAGGTACATGATCCAAAAAACACAAAGTCCTACTATTTTAAATGAACACCACTGCTCTCTTTGCCCCGACTCGCAGAAGTAGGCTTGGACAAGGGTCATACCTCTCTTTCAACTCTTTCTGAATCCTTTTATGTGTCTAGTTCAGATTTCGCTTCTTTGCTCTGGAATATCTATGGTTCCAGAGGAGCTTTTCTTCTAATAGTTTAAACACGGTCTTCCGCTTTAGCTCCAAGGTCCTTGGCATGCTCACAGTTACCCAAGAGAAGTTTAACTTTCCCAGGTGTCTCCTTTTGACATCTCCCACATCCCCAACACACAGACACTTTCTCTTAATTCTCCACATGGTGCCTTGGGCATTTGTGATCCCAGGAGTTGTTAGTTTCATTAACGTTTATTCTAAGGTCTTTCTGTGTTTAAATAAAATAACCATTTATCACCTACTACAAAAAACCTGGAATACAGAGAAAGGTTGAAACAATATGACTGTTATCCAGAAGTGCAGAAGTGATGATTTTTAAGGTTTTTTTCTTTCAATGTTATCGTCCACATAACTATAATGCTATGTATACTTCCAGAATGTATCAATTTATTGTATATAGTTACACACATTAATGTAGATTATACTCTATGTATCAAGGCTTAATGATTAAGCTTTAAACAAAACATAAAATATCTAGGTGGCATGGTAAAAGGGTTTATGCTCAGTATGGAACTTGGACTATTTTTTTTAATTAGAAAAATAAGCAGCCTCTTACAGTTGATAGAATGTTTGATGTTTGTTTCTTGAATGCAGTTTCATCTTTACCCCATGATGTATACCTTTCTTAATGGAAAACTATGAATAGGATGCATAAGAAATTTTTTCTTTTAGTCCATTTACTTATAAGTCTTTGCCACATGCTATTCAGAATAGAAACTATTATTATTGGAAATTTACTATATTCTAAGCAATACACATGCATTTTTCTCCATTATTCTATTCAAAGATCCTGCGATGTAGGTATTATTTTTAGCTTCCTTTTATAGACAAAGAAACTAAGACTTAAATAACTTACTTAGGGTCATAAAGCCAGGACATGGCAGAGTCAGGTAACTGTCTATCTCTCTGTAACTTGGACCCTATTGCTCCTAGCTTGCAAACCTTAGTACATAAGCTTATGCTCCTATCTGCTATGCTAGTGGTTCTCAAAGTGTGGTCCCTGGACCTACAGCATCAACATCATCTGGGAATTGGGTAGCAATGCAAACTCTCCTGGACTGTTGAATCAGAAACACTGGGGATGGAGCCTAGTAATCTTTATTGTAGCAAGTCTTCCAGTTATCTGATGCATGCAAAACTTTGAGGACCACTCCTCTGTAATAGACTGCCTGCAAATTCTGAAAGGTAATTGATATAAAATTTTTAAAAATCTATGTTGTTTTAAAAATCATGGTAGACTCTCAGCAAAGAAGGATTGCATTAGTGTTTTATTGCTTAAGGTTTCAGAATTGTGCTTTGGAGATCCGTCGAGTGTTTTATGCATTAGAGTTCATAATAATTGAAGCTTAAGATGAAGGCAGCAATGCTTTCAGTGACATTGGAGGCTGGAGCATGGTAAGTGCTGTTGGCACTGCCACACTGTCCTTGAGTTATTCGTGAGTGGTGAGCTGGATTAGGATTCAACTGAACAAATGACTACAAAAAAAAATGCTGTTATACAAATCAGACTTGCTGATTGTGAATAAGAAAAAGGAAAATTATTTTAAAAACAGATCCAATTTGTAGACATATTTTTCAAATAAGTGAGTTCTTTATTAGAAACTATAGCAACTTCGCAATCATAGTTCTATTGACCCAATGAGGTTTTTGTTCTCCAAGACCTGCTGTCTTGATCCTGGTTTGTATGTTTTCTCCCTTCTTTACTCTGTATGTGACTACTGATGAGGAGAAACCCATGTATTCTGAATGCCATTTACATATTTTCAAGTCCAAGGCATTTTGGTGTTAAATGTATTAGATTTTTAGCAACTTAGGTGTGATTAGGGGTAATTTAATATAGATATGGCCAGCCATAGTGTCCCTGGGTAGCCAAAACTCAATTTTTTTAATTAGTATTTGAAAGAGAAGCCCTCCTGTAGCCATCATAATCGTATTTTCACTGTATTTTTATTCCTTTCCAGATCTGACTGTCTTAAAATTTAATTACTGTTAGCAAGACCTGTATGGAAAGAATAGAAATATTCTCATAATAGTGTTAGCATATTAAATGTGATATTCAGGTGGCCCTCTTAGGATTCCAGCACTCCTCAATAGAACCAATTTAGCTGCCTTTTTTCTGCCCTGACAGTTCACATGCATTCAACTCAGAAATATATTCTTTCCCTGACACCTCTGATGCTATTAGAACTTTGTTGTCCCAGTATATTACAGTGTTCATTCATTTGTGATAAGACTGTCAGATCTGATCTGCATTTTAATGCTGTTCATAAGAATGTTACTAAACATGCTAATTATAAGCCCTTCTACATCTCAAGGCAGACTTTGTTGGTTTGTTGTTTGTTTGTTAACCATGTTAATCAATTATAGTTGTAAAAGGAGAGTTTTAAGAAACCAAAGATTACTATGTGAAAACATAGAGAAAAAAATAGACACTTTTACATAAAAACCAAAGACAAATGACCCAAGAATCAGTACAAATGTTTTAAAAATGTAACTGTGACCAAAGTTTAAAAGAAATGTGTAAAAGGGATATTAGGACTGGAAGTCTGAAGAAATGTGAAGGATCATTTCCTAAAGTGGAGCCACTTGTCGGGGACAATGTAAGAGGTTGTAACTGAAAGCTCACGACGCACCCTCCCTGGTGTGCCATCCCAGTTCTGGTAGGAGCAGCAGGTCCTCACTGGCTTGCGGCACTTCTGATGGGAGAAGGGCAGGCACCTGCTGCCCCAAGCAGTTATTTGTCAGCCTGTAGGCTCCTAACTACTTGGAATGAACATATCCATATTTCTCTGCTTGGTCTTGATTGGGATGTTCATTCCCTAAATCAGAAATAGCATTAAGAATAGAAACAAGATGTCTTTCACATTTTAATTATCTCTAATGGTATTTTTCTTTTTTTCATGTAACAAATGCAGAGCATTCTGTTAAATTATAATAAATGAGGGCTCCTATCCTACATTTGGTGGGATATTAAGTTCCACTTTTAAAAAGTGACTCCCATAGTAGATTTCTGCAGAACTAGGTGTATGGTTGTTGCACCCAGAGTTCATATTGTTTTTGTTACTCAGTTTTCAGCCATCTCTTAAAAGCAAAGCTGCCCCCAATACTTGATGACTTCTATTCAGGACTAGACCTCATTTTCATCCCATTATATTAAAAATATGATAGTAAATAATCCGAAAGAGTCCACGTTTGTTGCTGCCTTTGCCTTTCAGAGAAAGAGACAGAGAGACAAATGGGTTTCATTGTAGGATCACAGGATCAGTTAATGAATTTTCAATTTTCATTTATGCTTATTATTTAAACTTACAGAAGTTTGTGCTATCATTCCAAGCCAACTTGGTTTTTTGTGATTTGCCATGATGATGTGTGTGTGTATGTGTGTGTGTGTGTGTGTGTGTGTGTGTGTGTGTATTATGCTTATTTCATTCATATGTGCTGATTTTCTTCTTGATTCGTAAGAGGACTAGTTGGAGAGAACTGGAACATAATGTTAGCACATTTAATGTTACTTTGAGGATATAGAATACTATCTCTTGATGCTAATGATTTGTGGTACAGAATGGAAGAGAAGTTCACGGTTAGACGTATCCACATCCTGGCCAAGTGTGGTGGTTCGTGCCTGTAATCCTAGCACTCTGGGAGCCTGAAGCGGGGTGCGGATCGTTTGAGCTCAGGAGTTCGAGACCAGCCTGAGCAAAAGCAAGACCCCATCTCTACTAAAAAAATAGAAAGAAATTGGCTGGACAACTAAAAATATATAGAAAAAATTAGCCGGACATGGTGGCGCATGCCTGTAGTCCCAGCTACTCGGGAGGCTGAGGCAGAAGGATCACTTGAGCCCAGGAGTTTGAGGTTGCGGTGAGCTGGGCTGATGCCACGGCATTCTAGCCAGGGCAACAGAGCCAGACTCTGTCTCAAAAAAAAAAAAGAAGTATCCACATTCTGCCTTCTGCTTCAGCCTGAATTCCTCAGCACTGGTCCTTCCTGAGGACTGCTGTGACTTCTGTGACCTTTGCACAGTCCCCTGAGATTGCAGTGGGAAAAATAATAAAAAAGAAAGTCCATAGCTGTTGGAAAGAAGCATTACAAAATGTGAACAGTATATTATTTGCTTTCTCCCTGGGCAATTAGTAAAGTGAAGCAAAGTAAAGAATGGAAAGCTTTGGCATCTGTCTAAAATATTTTACGCTACAAATAAATAGCCATAGGGTTGCTAATCAGATGACCTTAACACAGGGAGACTATTCTGGATCATCCGTGTGGGCCCATTGGAATCACAAGGGTCTTTAAAAGGGGAAGAGCGTAGTGGAAGAGGAGGTCAGATGATGCTATGTGAGAAAGACGTCACCAGCTGCTCTCGGTGTTGAAGATGGAGAAAGTGGCCTTGAGGCAGGGAGCGAGGCAGCCTCCAGAAGCCGAAAGGACAGCGAGGCAGCTTCTCCAGTGGAGCCTTCAGAAAGGACTGCAGCTCTGCTGACACCTTGACTTCAGCCCAGCCAGACCCTGTGTCGAGATTTGGATCTCCAGAACTGTTAGATAATGAATTTGTGGTGTTTATGCCACTAAAAAATAAAAAAGTTGCTAAGGTTTTATATATTCAGGAGGAGCACCAGAACATGTCCATTTTAAATAGGAAGAGGACATATGAAGTGGGTGTATTTTCATTTTAGCAGTTCTTGATACAAAATTTTAAAATACAGTCTCCAAATATAACCGATACTGAGACAGGAATATGTATATGAATATATACAAATGTATGAGTATATACATACCATATATATACACACACACACATATATATACATATATATTCTGTTTCTTCTCTTCTCCTTAATCAATTTCCACTCTTCCTCTGAGACCATCTTAGGTCTCACCCTTCAGTGTAGGGCTTTTTGGGGATTCCAGTCTAGAAAATGCACTCCCTTCTCTCAACTGATCTTTCCCTTATAATCTTAAATAATACATACCCCTAACATAAAAAGGTGAAACTTATCTACATAATTTACTTAAAGCACAGCTAAAATCACTTTGTATGTTTAATTTCTAGACACTACTGACTAGGTCATAGGTACTTTGATCATAGGTACTTTGAGTATATGTACTAACCAGCTCGTAGGTACTTTGAGTACATGTACTAATAATAACTCTTTTATTTTGAATGGTTATAGTCAGTATATTGCCCTATGAAAAATTATAGTTGATACTGACAGCATCTTGATGAGAAGATGGACAGACCTCTTTTGTGAACCCGACGATAGGTCTGAGATGCTAATAAAGACACAATAACATTACAGGAAGTGCCCAAAACATGCTTGAATTGAACAAGAGAAAAATGAGTGACAGTTCTAAGGCAGCACTACCCAAAAGAATTTTCTGAGATGATGGAAATGTTTTATATTTGCACTCTCCAATATGGTAGTCACTAGCTACCTGTGGCTGTTGAGCACCTGCTGGTGTGACTGAATTTCTTACTTTAATTAATATAAATCTAAATGTAAATAGCCCCATGTAGTTAATGGCTACCATATTGGGCAGCAGGAAGACACTTTTTGATTAACGGATCACTCTTCAAGTTCTAAGGGCTAGTGTAATAAAGGATTAGGGTTCGTCATGTCTTTCATAATGCTCTGTCTTCTTCCTGGAGCAGTGAATTAATAATTGTAGAGCGGTGCTCCCCAAAAGTGGTCTGCAATTCAGAACAGGCAAGGAACTGTTTGTTACTAGCCCAGGACAAGTACAGAAATTGAAAGTAAGCATTTAGAAACCCCATAGCCACTTGACATTGATGTGACATTCAGATGTGGAATCAATGGCCTCATTTCATTGAAGAAATCACTCCAAGTATTATTAAACCCGTACAGCAAGTATCATCTGGCATGAACACAGTCGGTAGCAATAGGACCACACATTGGTCCGTGGAAAATAGGAAATTTTTAAAAAGCTGTCCTCTCACAGGACAGCTACAGATAGTTTAAGAAGCCAAGGTGTAGAGGACTAGGAATGAGAGGCCGGAACTATAGCCTGTTCACCATACAGTGGCTAAATTATATAAACCGGACCTCTCAGAATGATAGGACTTAAAAACAGAAGCACCCTTAGAAACTATAAACTTCAACTCCCTCAATTTACAAATGAAAGAACCAAGCCCTAGGAAGGCTGTGACATACTTCAGTTACTTACATCAGAGCTTGGAGAACTACCCTCCTGGCTCTTGAGCAAGCTGTTTTTCCACTATGCCAAGTGGATTTGGACCAAGAGAGATCTTATGATTCCCTCCCACAGCAAATGGAAGTCTGAGAATATTATTACAACAGTTCCATAAAATCCATCATGCAGTCAGCTTGTGACTGTACCATCTGAGACTGTCCTCCCCTTTCTAATGCGTTGTCACCATAGTGAATTAAAAAAAAAAAATCAATGTAAACAAGATATCCATATGGCTCAGTGCATATGGAAAACTGAATCAGTGAAAACAGCCCTTCTACTAAAGTTTTAAATTTTGAACAAGGTACTGATTAGCTTTGTTTTGCTGAGCCATAAAAGGATACGTAGTATTTTGATATATCCCTAGATAGTAGCAAAGTTGCAATAAAATGTAACGGTTTATGAGTTCCTTAAAGGAGCTCAGAAAGAATCCAGCAAAGAGGAATTCCATATATTGGAAACAGGGCAGTGGCTTGATTGATGATGCAATGGATGGTGTTGGTGCCTCACCCAGATCCCTTTTAGAGGCAGGGGCTTGCAGACTGCCAGTCACACCTTTCTCTGGAAGATTGCCCTTGGCTACAGGAGCTATTAATATCTGGCTTGAGAAGTTACACCTCTCTCCCTTCCCCTCCCTCCAAGGTACAATCTGCTGCCAAGAATGGACTGATAAGGGGTTTCAGATCTCATTCGTCTCTTGTGTATTTGGATATGGGGAGACAAATGTGTGGCCCCTTTCCCTTACCCTGTGGTGCTCCAGAGTTCCTTGGGGGCTAAGGCTGAATCCGTGTCTGTGCTGGCTCCTTCCTTCCTTAATTCTGCTTCCTCTCACTTCCTTGCAGATTTCTCCTAAGCATACCCTTAGTAAATCACTTGTGCAAGACTCCCCATCTCAGGCTCTGCTTCTAGAGAATTTGACCCATGATAGTGCATGCTAACTAAAAACTTTCAAAAGCTATTTTCTATTACCTCAAATATTTTATCCTCTGGCTTGATTTGAATTCAGACTAATACTTTATTATTTTGTTCTTAAAAAAGGAAAAAGAACAGATATCTGAATTTTTATATCCTTTTGAAATGTCTTAAAAAGTCTTTATCTCCTAAGTTTGGACTCATTATCTTTGATCACTGATTTCAGAACAAAACTTCTGCAGTATTATAGAACATGCAGCTATTTCTGAGCATGTGTTAATTGCTATTTCTTATCTGATGAGCCCATTGCAAAAGATTCTTTGCAAGAACTTAACATATCTCAAGTACATGACTGTTTGTCTCATGAAAATACAAAATACTTCATATTTTTAATTCTATGGAAAAATTTACTACGTTATTTCATAGGAGAGTTAATCATCAAAATGTTTGTCCTCTCGGGAGGTGTGGGGGAGCCTGCTTTATTAATTGGTGATAAATAAAAATTTGTTTCAAATAACAAACTTGGGAAAATATAATTTTCAATTTTATATTCAAATCATGTCAGTGGCATAGAAAATGGAATTTATTAGGGAAAATGCTATAGCTGTTTGCATAATTTTCTGGTGCTGAAACATGAGAAAAATCCGGCTGCTGATTACTAGATCCCAGTTCAACTTTGCTTTCAAATACTCATTCACCAACCTAAGCCTTTTTCTTTCCTCAATCTCTGTGGAGCTCTCATAAAATATGCACTTAAGCTAATGTAAAAATAATGCATTCTTCCCATTTTGCTCCACATCATCTCACAGTCTCATGTGTTTGTTAATAAATTTAGCTGTCAGTCATCTCCTCTGGTAGTTATTTCCATTAGAGATTTAGTAATGGCAATGATTCACTAGAATTCCAATCACTGTCTTCAACAGTGCTTTATTTCTCTTTACTTTATTCACCCATGTAGTTCTGTTTCTTACTATTCATTCAAAAAATATCTAATCAATGATGTCTTCTGTTTCTCCTAAAATCAGAAATAGAATCTCTTCTTAATTTGCCAAATTCCCAGAATAAAATTCTATGGAACAGACACTTTGGGTGAATACAACTGAACTAGAAATTTTCTGTGGTGTTGAACAAGAGCAGAATCATCCCTAATCATTTCTAACTTTCATCCTGCACTGATAGGGCCCATAATCTTCTAGAATTTAACCAGAGTAAGACTTTCCCACAAAGGAAATATGAAATACACACTTCTGTGCATGATTAAGTAAGTATTTATTGTTAGTCAATGTGATTCAAAAATGCAGTCCCTACATTCAAAGCGATCAAATTGTGAGAGAAGACACAGACACAAGCAATCCTAATACGATGTGATTAGTCCCAGATGTTTGGACGAGACACTCTGGAAGCAGAGAAGTGAGGAAAACTTGCCCAGTTGCTGTTTGGGAGGGATTGAAGGAAAGGTCACAGAGGATTTCTAGTTGAAGTGGTTTGTAAACTTTAATTGAAAAGGGCAGTTTTAAAGATTCTAACACCAAATTATTTAATTCCCATATCTATCCTTACAGAACTTAGGTATTTCTTTTCTCTCAGTCAAAAATCAAACTTACTCAAACCTTTTATTTCTCTCTGATAACTACTTTCCTTCCATATCCACAAATTTACTAAGAATTGGGTGTAATCTACCAGTAACAGGAAACCCAAATAACAATGGCTTAAATAAGACGGAACAGATTTTCCCAGCTGGTGGATCATAAAATGTGCTATTGATCAAAATCTGCAATACTAATTTTTCCTTCAGCATCACCTCCTCTGCCATATGGTGTTGAGTCCTCACTTTTTCTGTGTCAGACTACAGTTCAGGTTCTCATGGTTGGACTCATAGATTGTTTATACTTGTATTCAGAATGTTTATACTTATATTTGGGAAATCCAATTCCTACTGAGGCCTAAAGAGGTCTATGTCAGCTCTAGGTGCTCTCTATTTATAATTTAGATTTGGCAAGTGTACATCCTAGTCTGGGTTGGGTTGGGGTTTGTGCCATTGAAAAGGAAGTAAATTTTTGTGACTTCAGCAAACTTTTACTAGAATTCTTGAGAGAATAAAGATACGTTAATAGGCAATGATCATACGTTAGCCAATGTTCAGGAAATTAAGAGAAGAAGAGAAAGAACTTTCACACAAAAGAAAAACTTATGCAAAACTTGCACTCTGAGAATATCCATGTTAAACATAGTAAATATTAATCGTCAATGCAAAAACCGAAAGTTAACTTTGGGCAATATTTGTTACAATAAATATAGATGTTTTTCTCCTGATCGCCAAGCTCGATCATATGTAGAATGTACTTGATGCTGATCAGTCAACACCTGAATAAATCTTGGCTTTCTGATATTTGGGGGAAATCAAACACCTAGAACATAACACCAAACTTATTAAATTTCTACTTTCATTAATAGCAAAGGCATTTGCAGCTCCTTAACCTTATAAAAGAATATACAGTTGTTAAACATAACAAGGGAGAGACAGAGAAAGAGAGAGAACTATTCAAACCTCCAAATGTCCAGTGTTGAACATCTCTGGGTGTTTATGGGTGCTGGAAGTTCTTCCTATTTTTATTGTTATTGTCAGAAAACATACTTATATCACTAACAAAGGAAATAGTTCCAAAGAGTTCTGGACTGATGAGAAATCCAGATAGTAGCTGGTTCTTTGCCTCATATGAACTAGAACAAGTTTGAGGAATAAACAACAAATGAAATTTTTTTCTGAACCCACATGGCTGTTTTTCCACAAGAGAAAAAAATAAAGAAAAAATCAAAAAGAGCAAAATGATAATTTGAGTCATTCACTTGGAATTTTGAGGACTATTGAAATGATTTTTTTTTTTTTACTAAAGAATTTTCAGAAGACACTGTCTGTTATTTCAGACACTGGAGGCTCCTGCAGCCTCCTCTGGGTCCCAGGATTCTGAGTGATCTCAGCTGTCATGTTTTGATTCAGTGGCTCCCACAATATTCCCAAATGCATGTCATTACAGGGCTATGAAGCTCCACAATTATTGAGGAGGTGGGTGCTATTTTTCTTTCTCTACATGTTTTGACAGTATTCGGGGCATTATTTGACACATAAAGTAGGCTTTACATAAATAGTAAAAAAGCTGTTTTAATTTTATCGTCACTCATCTTTTATCCCTATGATAAAACAGTAACACAGAATGAATGGTCCAAAACTGAAATGAAACAAAGATGGCAAAGTAAAAAAGGATCCCAAAAGCCAAAAATTGATTTGCTTTGTGTAATGTGATCATTAAATAAATTTTGTACAAATTTATTTTTGCAATGAAGGAATAGGCAAATTCAAATTTATTGTAGCACTTTCCTTAGATGACTCATAAAGATATTTGTGTCAAAAATTATAATCTATGTAAGTGAAGACTTTGAGGGGAGAAATTAAACATGTAGCTTTGATTTTTGTTAAAGAACCCTCAAATATAATTTCACTGTAGCTAGGTGAGCATGGCAATATAAGAAAAAAGGTATTCTTAAGTTGCATCTACATGTGCAAACTAAAGGGCATACTTACGAATCATCCCTAAAAATTAAAACAAAAATTAAGAGTTTCCTTCTTTGTATCATTATCTGTGCATATAATTTTTTTTTAATGGAGCGGACAGAATCTTAGATAATTATCCTGACTTCATTTGAATAATTAGATATAGTCTTAAAAATGGCTTTTTCGTTTGAATAACATTTCTTCTCTTCCAATGAGAGGAAAACCAAAATAAGAATGAGTGAATCAAAATGAAATGCATTTCTCATATGCATACCAAGTGCAGCAGTGAACAGTACAGGGCTGACAGAGTAGCTCTATAATCAACAAAACCCATGGTCTGTTTGTCTTGCTGTGCCATCCTGGACATGTGGCTACCTGTGGGCCCAAGGTGTTTGGCTAAGCTCGGCTATGGCATCTTCTTTCCAGAAAGAAAGAAAGAGGCTCAAAGGAGGTCACCCTTACCTTTAAATACACTTCCTAGGAAGTTGCACACTCCCTTTCTGCTTGTATTGAATCTAGAATGCAGATAGCCATGCCAGGCTATGGGAAATCCAGTTTTTCTGATTAGCCTCGTACCAAACTGAAAATTAGAGGTTCTATTACTAAGGAAGAATGGGGTGAGGTGAGATAATGAAGGACAACTCACACTCTGTGTCACAGTCGTCGTGGGTTTTTTTCACCAATTGTCATTTTTCCCATCATTTTTATGCAAATGATGGAAAGTTTTTTTAGTCTTATTAATAATCTTTTTACTATTATTATTGTTATTGCCAGATAGATGTAGGTCCTCATAGACTAAAGGCATAAATTGATCCATTATTCAACCCAGTTTCACTTTAAACAAGAAAATACATTTAAATATTGTGAGACATAGTTTAAACCATAATATTCTTTTTGTCTTTTATTTACTTACCATAGAGTTTCATCTGAGTTAAGTGCATGTAACCACCTCTTTGACTTGCACACTCTATTTACTTATTCATTCTTTTACTTATCATTTAATGACATCTGCTGAATTTGAGACAATCTCTTAGACATAGTACAAATAGTTCATCACCAAATACATTTTCAAGGCCAATTAAGGATGTTAACAAAAATTAAGGCTTATGTAATAATTTCATTGGGAAACTTATTTTGAACAAAGATGAAATAGGGTCAATACAACCCTTAGGGAGGTGTGCAGATGATAGAAACAAAGAAAAAGTGGAAAAAAGTAAAGAGAAATTTGAGTAACTTTGCAGTAACAGGAATTCAGATATATTTCAGAATATAGCCAACAAAAGGAAAGTGAAGAATGTATATGTTATAAAAATGCATTATCTACTTGTTTAAACAGCTGTCATACTGAATATTTTTTCTCTTATTATAATATTTGGACCCATCAATTGTGGAACAATACATAGAAGAGTATAAAGAATAAAATAATGATTATTCGCCATTGTCACCCAGGGAAAAAAACACTAAACTACTGTACATATTTTGTTACGTGTTATTTTGGTATTTCACATATATTTGTAACTGTGTGAATTTTTGAGTTAATATTTTAAACGTTATTTGCCAAATCACCTACTCTTTGGCAAATTACTTTTTGTCCAGTAACATGAGAAAATGCTCAAAATATAGTACTAAATTGTCTTGTGAAGCTTGACTTTAATGGTGGCATGATATTTTATCATGTGTCCATTCCATAATTTAACCAGTCTCATCATGGAAAAAAAAATGTGTGTCATTACGTTTAGAATCCTGATGACATTTTTACTTTAAATAATTTTAAATCAAACTTAATCCTCAGTTTCTGCATTCGTGAAGTGGACTAATAGCCCTTCCTCCCGAAGACATGATAAGGATCAAAAGCAATGCCTAATTCATAGTAAAAACTCGGTATCTAATAATATGTTTCTAAGGCTATGTTATCATAAACAATTTGCTGACCCAGAACACTGTCGGATAAGGTGAAAACTATCCTTTTATCCAATCATACTACACGCATTCACTCCCTCATTCAAGAAACATGTATTGAGCATCTATCATCTGCCAAACACTTTTAAATTTTACAATAAGCCTCTTTCTTGTGTGCCTAATAAGAACTAGTTATCAAAGTTTTGACTAAAACTTTTGATTGCAATTATTATCGTGTTAACTGTTCAAGTAAATGTTATTTAACACATCCGGTAAAGATTCACTGAAAAGATTCTAGAAAATGTGAAAGTGATTTTAAATATGACTGACTATGAAAATATTCTTTCTACAGAGATTTCCCAATACTCAAATCCTTGTTTTGATCATTCAGATGAAATAAGTGTCACTTTCCTACGTGTAGGGGCAAAATTCAGTGGAGTGAAAGTGTCACTTTCAAAAGATACTTCCACACAATCATAATGCTTTGGAGCTTAAGCACTGTGCAGCCCTTCAACACTATGCACCCCTCTTTACTTTCCTAGTTGTCTGTTTGAAAGCTCTGTCAAGATAAAGGAGTCAACGTAGTACATTTATTCTCTGCTTTTCTTTTTCCTTTTGCATTAAGAGGCAGGTTCTTTAGGAAATCTGCAAGGATCTGACCAGATCTCAAGGGATAGAATGTTTAATAATGAATAAAGTGACCTTAGAGTGGAGGTTTCGTCGATCAAAGGTCAACCCTGTCCCTGCCTGCTGTCCTTCCCCTGCCCCTCCCACACTGCAGAGGGGTCTTTCTGAACCTCACATCCCTCCGTGACTCTCTTCTGAGGGTCCCATCCACTCCTTCTTCACTGTCTCTCTCACCGATTCCAAAATCTGACTTGGCTTCAGAATGACCACAAGTTTTTTTTTGTTTTTTGGGGGGGAAAAATATCTATTTTTTTAAATTTCAGCATATTACGGGGGTACAAATGTTTAGGTTGCATGTATTGTCTTGCCCCAACCGAGCCAGAGTTTCAAGTGTGTCCATCCCCCAGACTGTGCGCACTGCACCCATTAGGTGTGAATATACCCATCCCCTCCTCCCCCCTCCCCCCTGCCCAACACCCGATGAATGTTATTACTATATGTGCACTTAAGTGTTGACCAGTTGATACCAATTTGATGGTGAGTACATGTGGTGCTTGTTTTTCCATTCTTGTGATACTTCCCTTAGTAGAACGGGTTCCCTGAGCTCCCATCAGAAATACTGAACCAGAAACATCTATGCGTGGGGCTTGGGAATTGTCATTTTAAAAAAAGTTTTCCAGGCGATTCTGATGTGGTCCAAACACAGATGATTGGAAACTGTTGGCCCATCATCAAGGTCTGTGAAGACTTCCCCCTCCTCTTCGTGACCTGAAGTTTGCCTCCCTCCCCCTTATCTGTCGCCGTTCCCAGCCCCTTTTCTATGCCATATTCTAGCCTTAGCAATGACAAGTGACATTTATCCAGTATCCCTTTGGGATGGATCTTCTACTATCTGGAGAAATATTAGATCAATTAATGTATTTAATGTATGCTTATACATGACTCTTAGTCTGTTTGGACTGCTATAACTAAATACCATAAACAGTCTGGAGGCTGGAGAGTCCAAGATCAAGGTGCTGGCAAATTCAGTATTGAGGGCCTGCTTCCTTGTTAATAGCGTTTTTCACTGTGTCCTCACATGCTGGAAAGGGGAGCAAGCTCTCTCAGGAGTCCCTTTTACAAGGGCGCTAATCCTGCTCATGAAGTTCCCACTCTCATGACCTAATCACCTCCCAAATCTCCCACCTAATACCATCACATTGAAATTAGGTTTCAGCATATGAATTTTGGGGGGACACAAACATTCAGTCTATAGCAATGACATTTATATGATGTGTTAGAACCATATTTGACACATGGGAAGCATGTAATGAACATTAATGCTAAAATATGTTAAAGATAGTAAGAGATAGGTAAATAGATAATAGATAGATTATTGATGGATGTATTGTTTTGATCAATCCTCATAGCAACTCTGTGAAGTACATACCATTATTTTCCCCATTTTATAGAATAGGAAACTGAGGTCCTATTCATACAACTAGAAAAGTGCAACCCAATGTTAGATATTTGTAAGGCCTTGAATGTGCCATAATTTCTGTGACCTGGATGAGAGAGGGGGGAAATTCATATGCTGCATTCTCACCCCTAACTCCTTGACAATTGCCTTCCTGTGTAGTCCCTACTCACACCTCCTGGGTTGTAAATGTCTTGTTTATTCATCGGTCTGGCCAATAAGGTTATAAATTTCTTGAGTCTAGGGTTATGCGTTATTAGTAAATGCATTGCCAGGACCTATACTGAGTCTGATACATGGTTAGTGTTTAGTAACTGTTACAAAATAAAAGAAGCAACTATTCTGAAAGCCACCACTACACACTTGCATGATAGCTAATGGAATCTCAGGCATAGAACATCAGGAAGAACTAACCTCCAAAGCAAGGATGGCAGAAGAGGTTCAGTTCTACTACTGGCCTCTTTCATTGGCAATGACTTTCTAGAACACAGTATTAAGGAGGATTCTAAGATTATCTGGACTTAGTGCCAAAGAATCATCACCCAAGTCACCTATGGTCTTGGGAGGGGAGGCATGAAGATATACGTGCTGTGCAATTGCCATTCTTCTATGGTCGGGCTTTAAAAATCAGTAATAACACTAGACCAGATTTTAAATGACTTCAGACAGAATGACCTAGTGGTGATCATTAGAGTGAATGACTGATATTTCTTTAGGGCCCTATTTTATTTAGAGGCTTGGTTAAATTAGAATCCAAGAATCTGATTTTGTCAAGCTTTCTTACGCATTTGCTAACATCCTAAATGAAATGGAATTTGAAGAATTCAAATACAAAGAGTCAGTTTTCCACAGAACTGAACTTTGTATATCTTCTTTTCTGTGTATACTATATATAAACAAATGACGTGGAAAAGGAAAAGTATAACTAAGTGTAAAGCACAACTTTGAAAGACACACACACAAAATGAATTTTTATCTCATGGAAGTGTAAATGTTTGGCTTAAAACACGTTAGAGAAAATACAATGACACCGTCCTTGACAAAACATGATAATATTTTATCATCCTAATATTTTATGCCCACTGAATTCTTTCCCAGTGGAAAGAATTTTACTAAATAAGAACAAACTTGGACTATGTTATTTAGGATCAAAAAATAATTCTGTCTAGTGATAACAAAGGAACGGTAGTATCTACCTCTTTTTAGAATTTAGTTTCTTCTCTGCACTTCACATGCAATGAAATTTGATATTTACACAGAAGCAAACAAGGGAAAATACTATTTCCTGATGAAACATTGTGACTTCCAGGGTCTACATGTGTGTGAATTAGGCCAGGCCTTTGGGGGCACATCTAGGATAATATTTCACAAGGATAAAATGTAGAGTTGGGAAGAAAACATAGGATTTGAAATTTTGTGTAATGTCACAGGAGGCAGTATTTACATATCTTTCTTAAGCGGAGATGTGCCCTATATTAACATCTTGTTGGTAAAGAACCCATAATTGTATGATCATTTGTAATACTTTACTGATATTTTAAAAGCCTCCTACTTCATTGATTTTTTTTCTTTCTTAGTAAAATCAGAACGGACACAATAAGATAGAGAGATGAACATATTTATATGAACATTCTCATCTGACCAGCTCAGCAACCTTAAGAACTCAGTACAGAACAGTTAAAAGTTCCAGGTTAAATATCCCATTTCATGAACAAAAGGGAAACTATATAATGAAATTATTAGAAAATGTTTTTATCTTATTCTCTTGGTTAATTTAAGAAATATTACTTAGGAAGAATGTATATATGTGTGTGTGTGTATATATATATGTTCTGCTCTCTTCTAGAAAAAGTAACTCTGGCAATACAAATTTTATTACATGTCATATCACTGTACTTTAATGTCCTTAATTATTAATAAAATACCATAACCATTTTTTCTCTACCACATTGTTACATCCTCCACTTGAGAGTAGATCTTCAGCAGATAAATTATTTCATAACTTTTTAAAGCTTCTTCCAATGCGTATCATCAACCTTTCCTTCCTTTTGAATTCCAAGCATATCTGCTTAATCTCTACTCACACTTAATTTATAGGAAGATCCATGAATTACTTTATGTAATTTGATAGTGGCAGTCAGGTTTTAGGGAATGCTTCCAAGGATATGAGGTAATTGTCAGGGTACACAACTTTGGCTATCAGAGCACCTTTCAACACACAGGAAGTGGTTAAGAATGAAGGGCTATTCTGAGATGTGTTCTCAAGTTCTGTCAGTGAAATTGCTTGGATAAATCACCATTACACATTACTGATGGGATAATGGATGCCTTTGTGTGTGTAATGATATAACATTACTCTATCGGTATTAAACTTTAGAAATGACATGTTTTTTTTTAATTTCATAAGTCTAAAGATTTAAAAATATTCTCTCTGTACATATGTCCTGGAGTTAGCTTTGTATATTTCCATAAAACTGTATTATATATACATACATATGGTATACAAATAAACATACAGATACAAATCATATTTATATAGTTTATATAGAAACATCTTTATAGTATATTTACACATATATGCCACTTACGTATACATATTTAGTTTGTGTAATTTATATATATAGTTTATATGCATGTATGTATATGTATTTTCATCATATACATAGATTTCTATGTAAATGTATGTAGAGTTTATAGATATATGTGTGTGTATTTATATATTTTATAAACTTTTTTGTTTTTTAGAGGTCCCATAGCAGATAAAAACACTTATTTTGTAAACTTTGTTTCGATGTTGTGTGTATTTATTAAAATTAAAATCTATGTAAACAAACTGTGAAAGAACACGACTTTTCAATGAAACAGAAGGGTATAGTTGATTCCTTCACATAACGTATAGCTTCTATGATTAAATCAATTTAATCATGTACTTTTTCTGTAGAGGCAGTGGTTTTTGTAGAATTTTACATAATATGCTACTTTTGGTGCTGTACCCATCACAGCAGTTATGGAGAGAAGTTTGTTTATTTCATGTCCTGGCAATATTTTCCTTGCTTTTATTTTAGACCTATGGTTGCACTCAAGGTTAATTCAAGGTATCAGGAAGGTGCAACTGTGACAAGGATTTAGCAATGACAGGGGCAAATTAATGCAAGATCAGTGGCCTGGATATTGATTCTTATCATGGGATCTTGGTGAAATGAAGTCATTATTTCATTAGACTTTTAGTTATCCTAATAAATGATTCCCAGAATAGACTGTCCTTTGCTCTGATGTTGGCAGCTCCATTATCACTTATAAACTTAAATGGACAGTGTATAGCAAATTTAGAGAAATGGTAGAATTATAATAAACACATAGGGAAATCACATCTGCTAAGCATCTTTTCCTGGGCAAGGAATACAAATAGTTTGTCTCTAAACCTATCAGTTTTTCAGATCCCCTTGGTTAAGATAAACAGGCCTGGTAGAGAATTCCACAAAATTCTCTTGAAGATGATCACATCTGATTTCCTTTTCTTTCCTTCTGCTTTTTTTGGTGGGAACTTCTTAGTAAAGTTAACCCCAGTTCCCGGTGTGGGAGTAATTTCAGTAAGACCTAGGAGCTAGGAAATAGTATTTGTTTGGTTCCTTCCTTACCTATATAGCTTTCAAGTGCTGAGTCTGAGAGCTAGAAATGAAACTTCTCACCTGCACTTTGGTATAGAAGACGCA
>RJWJ010015619.1:0-35900 GCA_004363605.1 Indri indri
ATGTACATATATTATTTTTCTAATGAAAATATTATTGTAAGACAAAAAAAGAACAAATGTTCACCTTTCAGCCACTTTATTAAATCATAATGCTAAATGCACTCTGGTTGAGTACCTGTAATCCATCACGCCAGTAACTGCAGCGAATGTAGCAATGGGCTATAATTCCATTTTATACATACTGCAGTAGATATTCAGCCCGGAATGATATTTCAAGATAGCAATCTGAAGCAGGGAGTTGGTTCAGTTAAAATAGATGCCAGACTGTCAGTGCTGTGTGGTAATGGGAAACAGTTATTTTATACTGACTGCCTGAGAGACAGGTTTCTAGCACCTGGCTCATAACATTTCTAAGAAGGCCACATGAATTTCTTATTGATAATCTCAAGTACTTCCAAAGCATTTTTGAGAAAAAAAATGTATTTTTAAGACCAAAAAAAAAAGTATGTTATAAATTAGCTCTAACTCTTGAGCACAATGGGGAGAGAGAGATTTTATATGCTGGAAAAAGGGTATCTTTTTTTGTTGTTGATGATGATCTGAAATAATTAATCCTTCATCACTCAGTGCTGATAAATGTTGAGCTAGGAAAATGGCGGAGTAGAGGTGACCTCCTGGCTCTCTGCTCCCAGAGAAAGAGGTGAAGAACTCGGACAGCTACACATGAGTGGATCACTCGCCATCAAGAACAGCGTTGTGAAACTGCAGAGAAACGGCATGGGACACGCAACGCAGGAAAAAAAAAAGGAGAATGGAAGATACAATTGCAAAGTCAGTGCTGATGAATGTTCACATCTGTTAATATAGTCAGAAACAATGGAGAATTAAATCCATAAATAAAATAGGATATCCTTTTCAAAATTTAACATAACTGCTCCTTTTATACTTACACTTTTAACTCTGTAAGTTATTCTCTCTTGAGAGAGAGACTGACTATTGAAGAATATATTCACCCACAGTCTCAGAGAACGTATGAGAATATACCCACTAAGATGTATATATATGTATATACACACATACACGTTACATTTTAGTGAGTGCTTACTATGTGCCGGGTACTATGTTGAGACTAGGTATAGATTAGTGGGCAAAACTGACAAGTCTCTTATAGTCCAGTAGCAGAGACAAACAGGCAAATAAATGTACAAATTATACATTGTGAGGAATGAGATGAAAGCCAAGAACAGGATGCTGTAAGAAAGGATTAGGTTGAAGGAGAATTAAACTGGGGAGAACTTGGAATCTACATCAGCATGGGACAATCTGTCTGAGGAAGGGACATTTGAACAGGAGAATAGGTGGAAGGAAAACCTTTCCAGGCTAAAGATGTAGGAAGGCCCTGACTCAGTGGAAAAGAGCTAGAGGCACTGAGAGAAGGCTGGTCTTGAGGGTGTTTGTGAAGTAAGTCATGTGACTCAGAACTCTATAGGTCATGTGAAGGATTTATCTTAAGTAGAACAGGAATTTCCTAAAGTATTTTAAATAGGGAATGGTATGATTATTCCCTGTTTTAAAGCATTTTTCTACTGAAAAATGTTTTAAAGCATTTTTCTTTCTACTGAAGTGTTCTCCTGGGCTCTATTAATTCTACCATTGCATTAGATGAAATTCTAGGATGTCTGATGTTTGTTTTAAAATATTCCCGATATAAAGAAAAAATAGGTAGAGGTGGCAAGGGAGAGGATGATAGATGAAATAAAATTGTAAGAACATGAAAATTGTTGCATCTAGGTGATAGGTACATGGGGGTTTATTATACAATTTCTCTGTATTTTAGAGTATGTTTGAAATTTTTCATAATAAAGAATTATTTTTAAAAAAAGACCAAAATTATAGTCTCAGTTCTACTACTTACTATTAGCTGTGTGATTTTGGAAAAGTTATTTTTCTTCTATAATCCTTAGTTCGCACATGTGAGGAACAGTGATAATGGCAGTACCTACCTCATAGGCCTTTTAAAAAGATTAAATGTAATAATAGCAGAGTGTCTGGCTCATAGTGAACACTTAGGGAATGTTAACTATTATTTTAGTATTAACTCCAGAAATATTTGTTATATCTTGTTTTTGTTTTGTTTTTGTTTTTTAAATCATCCTGATGTCTGTGTGGAGAACGGGTGGGGGTGAGGAACGGTGATGTGAAAAGATCAGTTTAAAGCTATGGCTGAGCTGCAGCCGACTGGCAAGGGAGCACTGGAGAAGGATGGCGTCTGAGCTGCAGATGAAAATTAGGGAGTCATTGGCATATGGATGGTGCTCAGAGCCCTATGAAGAAACAGGATCTCCTGAGAGAGTTCCCAGGGGTTCTTGACACACACTCCCTTTGTTTGCCACGAACCCCTTGGCAGTTGTGGAGCCTCTGAACTCTGTCTCAGAATGATGTTTCGAAATGCATAAAATAAAATGCATGGGATAACAAAGAAAACTAAATATATTGAAATACAGTTATGAAAACATCTAAAACAATTTTCAATATAGTAAAGTGTTTTTTATGAATGTATTAAGTAACAAGATCCAGCAGCCTACTAACTACTGAAATGTTGAAGTGGGAATGAGCACATATATTTCAAGATATATAACCATAACGTGATATAAAAATATTAATCCTTTGTATTAGTGACTGTCATGGGTCAGTTTTCCAAGAAAGCAGAATCTAAGCTGGAGATTGGCATTTGAGGAGTTTACTAGGCAACGCTCTTGACATCAACACCAGGGAAGGCAAGGAGAGGCAGAAGGCAGGTGGAATTGGGCAGAGAAGGATGACATTGAGCTGTGATGCCATCTGAGAGGATGACTCAGCCACCTTATGGGAGATTTGAAGCTTACATGACCCTTCAGAACTGCCCTGAGTCAGAGGAGGGGGCTAGGTGTCTGCAACCCAGCATTGATCAATTACTGAACACAGGCAGCCCCCACCCAAGAGGATGCCCCAGTGTGGACTGGTACATCATAATGTCCATCACAGTGACAAAGTTATAGGCCCTGAAAGTTCCACTGTGGTTTGTTGCCTACATTCACAGTTGACGAAAATACTGAATTTCAGGCATTTATGGAAATGAATATGTAATTTTTTTATCCCATCAAAATTCACAAACACCAAACAGACCCCAAGTTAAAAATGCTTGTAAGTGAGAAGGGGGCCCCACATTCAGAGAGGCTGATCAGGCTCTGTTGTTTGCTGGAACAGAGTAAAGCTATCTTCTGCTGTAGGCAAAAATGAGCAGAGGAAACCTGTTTTCCAAAGCAAGAATGATGCCCATGCACAAAGAAAGTCAGACGTGATGGAGTCTGCAGTCCCAGAGAGACACAAACTGACGTGCAGCTGCCCAGAATTACTCGAGTTCCAAATTTTAATCCCTCATGAGACCAAACTACACCCCCAGCTTGTGACGTAGAAACAGCCCTCTATCTTTATAAGTTATTTTTTCATTTAAGCTGGTTTAAGTAGATTTCTGCTGCTTACAAACTGAAGTACCTGTTGAAGACAAAGAGATACTTTTAATATCCGCCTGCTCCCCCCCACACACACACAAATGCTTGAAATTTGCAGGAGTTTGGGGTGAGGAGCATCTAGGAAGGAACAGAGGCGGGAATGGTTGAAGCATCGGTACTAAGGTCTGTTAAGGCTCTGAGATCTCCACAAAAGTATTGACTTTCTCGTTGGAGGTCCTTGCTGTCTTGTATAACTTACCCACAAAACGACTTCTTTTTAATATAGTGCTGTGATTGACTTCAACATTTTGATGACTATCATGCTTTACAACAGGAATAAAGATAGCTAGTATATTTTTTAATTTGACAGGGCAAGGCAGGCAATAATGAAATGGTATTCATCTGAATAGCAATCTTTATATTTAAAATCCAAAGGCAGTCAATAATGTGATCTATGCATTTTTCTATTATGTGATACAGAGCATATAAAATATTAAGCATGTCTAACATTTGATTCATTTCAATCATACCAGTCTGTCAAGATATAATAAATCAACAAGAAAGTCTACCAATAATTCTCTCCCAAACATTACCTATTGAACTGCTCTTAGCTTTTTTATGTAGTTATGAATCTTGAAAATTGCCTCTAAATTAGCATAGCTATTCACACATTATTTCCACCATCAACAAAAGAAATGTCACTGTAACAGCTGCTTAGTACTTTTTAATGCAAAACTGATGTTAGTGACAGATTTTAAAGCAAGTAATTTGTCTCAACATGTGTCATTTTATTTGTAAAAACTTCCAGGACTGAAGAATGAAGTTTCAAAAAGTTATTTATTGTGTCTCCTGGCAGGGCAGAATCCATGGAAAATAATCAACTGACAGAATTGTTTGATGTCCTACAAGATTCGGAATTATACCATTGTTATAGAGGGGAAATAAAAGACATTTCCCCTGTACCAGCTTCCCCAGTCCCATCCCCAGTAAGAAGTGAAGAATAAATATATCAAATTAACATACTTGGATTTTATTTTATGATGCAACATCTTGCAAATGAAAGCAGAGTCTTAAAAAAATTACACTGCCAGCCCAGTCCTCTGCACCCACTTCCCAACAGCTTTGAAAAGAAGCCCTTGTAAACGAACAGTGGAGTCACCTCTGACAACAAGGTTTAGAGGGAGTATCTTCTGTGGTCTGCCCTTAGCCTGCCCCAGCAGATGGACATCCAATTCCTTTCAAACATTTCAGCCTCAGAAGACATAATAAGTATTACACAGAATATTTAGGCACAAAAGACACCGTAAGTGGTAATAAGATATGTCCTTTAAGGGGCTCACAATTAAATGTGAAAAGAGATTATTAGAGAAACAAAGAGTTAAATCTTGGAGTGGGTGTGACAGTAGAAGGGTGTGGTACAACCAATCTCTCTTCAGAATGGCAGCCAACTTTGGCCAGAAGAGCCTGGAAGCCGGTTATGCAGAACCCAAGGGGTTGTAGCTGGTAAACATAGGAAGCTGGATGTAGGGCGAAGATGGGCTGTCCAACTCCCCTTGATTGTACTCTCTCTCGGTGGGTGAGCAACAACCCCTCATGCCCTGAGGTCAGTCAAGATGTGTTTGCCCTTGAGACAGCTTTCGCAAGTGTCTTCGGGGAGTTAGGAGACAGAGGTGCCAGGGCCTTGGTCAGAGACCTTGGGAGTACAACAGACTCTTCCCCTTTGTGCTGCTGGCAAACTGGTTGTGACGTTGTTGAGATGTTGACTCTGGTGGAGTCACCTGGAGAGCTTGCCATGCCTCCTGATCTGCACTCCCCAGCCAGTGGCTTCTTGCGCCTCCTCACACTCACTCCTCATGCACACATTCCACACTGGCCGCTCAGGGGCCTTGCTTTTCTCAACACACAGGCTGGTCCTCCTCCCTGCCTTTGCACTGTTGTCCCTCTGCGGCGAACACGCCTCCTTTGTGACCCAAATGGCTCACTATCTCACCTCCTGTAGGGCCTTGCTTCAGGGTCACCTTCTCCGTGTGGCCTTCCCTGACCATCCTGTTTGACACTGACCCTCTTTCCTGCTTTATTTTTCTCTGGAGTATTCCTCCCCATCAACATACTTTGTATTCCTCTTTTTAATGTATTGCCTTTTTTCCCTCCATTAGACTGCAAGCTCCATGAGGACAGACATTTAGGTCTGCTTTATCCCCTGAGCTCTCCGTAGCACCTAGCACATAGTACCTGGTGCATAATACGTATTTTTGAAAGAGTTAAATTAAATAAATTTTTAAAGCTTTTCCTTTATGTAGGTTAAGCCCCAAAGGGCCAAACATTTGAATTCTTTTCTCACCTTTTTATGTAGGGTGAGCTTGCTTATAGCCATATGTGCTGGATGATACTGAGCTTTCTGCTTTCTTTTATTCATTTTTTATATTATTATCCTTTATAGCAATTTCATTCTTGAGCCCTTTCTCTTCTGCCCATGTACTGTGCAGCCGATTCTGGGAGAAGCGAATCCAGTTAAGGTGCCCCTCTGTAAGGGGGGGCCTCTTGTAGGTCTTCTCTAGATAGCGAAGAGAATTAGTGAACGAGCCATGCAGACCAGAACATGTAGAACACTGGAAGGAGCCTTAACTCAGACTTTACAAAGATGACCAAAGGATTGTCAGTAATTATCCTATCTATGTCAATGACATAGGGAGAGAATTACATCCAGTTTACCAGGAATTGTATAAAATAAGCAGGGGACTCTGGTATAAGGATCTGCCAAAGCAAATCATTATGGAACAAGAAAAGTTGGGAAATTATCTCTCTTTCTTTCCTTTTTTTTCCCTTAGGGAAACTGGGGAAAGCCCTTACCCCCAGTGTGGCTAAGAAGATGGTTTCTGTTCGTATATTTTCTGATCCGGTCTTCTTTTCTGTTACTCTTCTTGTTTTTTGATTATAGTCGTGTTCTAGGCTGCTGTCTCCTGGGACAATCGCTTCCCACTTGCAGGAAGGTCCCAGCTGGCTCTGTCCATGGAGTTCTGTCTTTCCGGTGCATGCGCGGCGGGCGGAATGCGTGCCGCCGTGCTTCCGCACGGTGAAACAGGCTCTGCTTTCCGTCCACCGTGTCCTCTGCAAGCACTCCCTCTGCTGCTCAGCACTGCCTGTCCGGCTTCTTCTGGGGCTGCCTGTGCCAAGAGGGTTTAATCTTTCTTGTGTTTGGGGTTGGAATTTGGAATGACTTCCAGACTGACAGTGAGATGAGAAATGAAAAATGTATGCCAGGCAGAGAAGAAGACGGTGCTTCCTGAGGGCGGTGTGCGGTAGGGGACCCTGCTGGCATGCACTGCTCGGATGTCTCTTCAGGAAAGATTATTCTGCTTTAGGAAAGACCACGTCTCTCCAGGACTTATTCTTCTTGCTGCTGAACCACTGCCCTCTGGGTCAGCTGCCTTGGGGCATTGCCTCAGCTGAAGAGTGCCTTCTTGCAGGAGATCAGGTCCCTGCTGGAGGCAGCCAGTGGCTGATGGACAAGGGGTGTGAAGGTTGGGACCTCTTGCCCCTAGTCAAGTTGCCTGTGAAGGTTCGCCCCATTTTTAGAACTCCCCACAGGATCAGCTGAATCTTTATGAGACTGCATCGCAGTCCGGGTCTCTGCTCCATCCTGCTTTCTCTCCCTGGGTGTTGATCGCACGGGACACACTAACGAACCTCCTGCACATTGGTCTCCATCTCACAGTTGGCTCCCCGGGGGACTCAGTGCTGCGTTGGGCTGTTATACATACCCCCCGATTTTTTTCAACCATCTCCCAGCGAACCGGACACGTTCTTTGATTCAAATCATTCTCCCGACAATTTCCCCCATGAGAGCCCCAGGAAATGGAGGATCTGGGCAGATAATCAAGAAAAGGATACAGGCATATGGGAAAAAGGACAAAATTCAGTATGGAAACCGGGGACTGAGTATGGGAAGTGGGCTCCGTGATAAGGCAGAACTCCATCTGCTGGAACTGGGGTAAAGGCGAGGGCTGAATCAGCGGTAGACGTAGTATTGAGAGCGGAGATCGCTGAAGATCTTCTGGCTTAGGACAGGATTAGTCTCAGCGTCTGGGGAGCCAGAAGCGGTAACGGTGAGGTAGGAGGCGGGAGATTTGGAGCTTAGAGGTCTGGTCCGTGGGCTACATGTAGAGACAGGAAACTGGGCGAGTGATACATTGACCCGCGCGCGCGCACACACACACACACACACACACACACACACACACACACACAAACTGTATGTGGGAAATGAACTGAGCTTAAGGAGCACTATACTCTCAAATTAGCTCTCCTTTTCAAGGTTCTACTCTGCAAAATCAAAGAAACTAGCTTTTTAAATTAAAAACTCTCTGACAGATTCCTTCCGTTCTCCTAACATACATTATATACGGGGAACAAATCTCCAGGAAACATAATGGAAACAAGAAATATAAATAGGCCATCTATATTTATGAGCACAGGAAGGAAGTGTCAGCCCATGTCAGGAAACAAGAATAGGAATGTTAGGGACCAGAGGAGCTGCTAGAAGGGGCTGGTAACTGCTCGGTTTCAGCAGGGTTGGAAAGTTTGCATTTTGAGTGGGTCCAGCAGATGGTGCTGTTCCAGTAGAGAGCTGGAAAATTATTTTCTTTCCTCTGCTGCCACCGCTCCTGTCCACGATTCTGAACTGATACGATTTCTACCGTAGTAAAATTCCAACCCTATCTTCTCAGATATTAATATATGTACAGAAGCTAGTGTTTACAGCAAATCAATCTTGGTTTCATCAATGGTTGCCTACCCGGTCATTCTTATTTTATACAGCGCCTTGTTACTTACAATTCGCATGATTTTCTCCTGCCATTTCCTCCTAGGACAAGAGGTTTTTGGAGTTAATCCTGCGATAATTACTATCACCAACACCTTCTCTGTCTTGTGTGCTTGCAAGGTAGCACATCTAAAAATCATCCCCAGAAATGCCACTGTTAATGCTTTGTCCAACTGTATGTAAGAGCCACAGTAATATGAACAATATTACACAAGCAGGAAATGAGTCAGTAAATCACTAAAAGATTACCGTCCTTGTCTGCTAGGGCTGACATATCAAAATACCATAGATTGGGTAGCTTCCACAATAGACATTTGTTTCTTCAAAGTTCTCGAAGCTGGAAAGTCCAAGAGCAAGGTCTGGTAGGAGTTTCAGACGAGGACTCTCTTCCTGGCTTGCAGACTTCTTATAGTGTCCTCAGATAGCAGAAAGAGATCTCTTTCTCCCTCTATCTCTATCTCTCTCTCTCTCTCTCCCTATGCCTCTTTCTCTCCCTCCCTCTCTTTCTTCCTCTCTGTCTTCTTATAAGGCCACCAATCCTATTGAATGAGAGCCCTACTCTTATGATCTCACGTAACCTTAATTATCTCTTACAGGACCTATCTCCAAATACAGTCACATCAGGAATTAAGGCTTCAACATATGAATTTGGGGGAGGGGGACACAATTCAGTTCATAGCAATCACTGAATACGAAAGGACTAAATACCTAGATGTGCTGGTCATGGTAAAATGCAGGAACTATCACATATTCTCACCAGATGCAGCACCCATTATCCTTGACTCTAATCCTAACATGTTAAAAAAAAATTCTCTTTTTTAGAATGATTGAGGATTTCCAGTCACCAAATAGTTTTCCAAAATGTTTTTTCCTTTTTTGTTTGTTTCTAATTTTTAAAAAATTACAAACAACTTAATGAGAGTACTTGAAAAAAAATTTTCAAACCTATACAAACGTTGAAAGAATAAATATCCATATATAGACTCATCACCAATTATTGACATTTTGCCACATTCTCTTACATCCGAATCACAACCTCTCATCTTGGAATGCAGAGGACATTTCATCAACTCTCATTCCATATACAAACTCAGTACAAGGGGTAATTAGCTTCTGCTTCAAGATCTCTGGGGATGGGGAACTCAACTATTTTTGAGTCAGCACCTTGTGTTTTTATAGGCCTCTGGTTGTCTCTAAGTTTGTGTCTCTAAGTTCGTCTCTATAGCTTGTGTAATAAACTATACCCTGGTCCTCTATAACTTCCACCAGATGGGCTTAATATAACCCCCTAGCTAGACAAATACTTATTCTAGTTCCTTTCTCACATGATAGCTTTAAAATGTTTGAAGGCAGTGCTCATGTCCCCTTCCCTACTCTGAGAGAAAAAAACTAACCAACCATGATACTTTCATCCATGCCTTATTTGGAGCGGCACGAAGTCTTTACTTGCTTGAGTAGTAGTAGGATCACCTAGTCACAAAGCACCACTCAAATCCACTAAGACAATGAGGATTCTTGAGTTTTCTCTAATGGATGCAATCTTTTTCTACTCAGTTGGTTCAGTCTCTTTGGGGTTTGTGGAGACTCTCCAAGACCACTCTCAGTTTCCATAATTCACTAGAAGATTTATAGAACTCACTGACAACTGTTATACTTGCAGTTACTGTGTACTACAGTGAAAGGATGCAACTTAATTGGCCAAAGGAAGAGGCATATAGGGCAGAGTCCAGGAGTGTTCCGAGTGTAAACCTTGCAGTTATTCCCTCCCAATGGAGCTGCGGACAGTGCCAACTCTTCCCGGCAATGATGTATGACAATCTGCACAGAATATTGCCAGCCAGGGAGGCTCACCTGAGCCTTGATGTCCAGAGTTTTTAAGGGGGCATGGTTACATAGATATGATTGACTACCTGCGTGGCTGACCTTAGCTTCTAGCCCTTTCAGGGGTTGAGCTGCTACTGCATGGCCCAAAGCCCCACCATAATCACATTGTTAGCATAGACTACCTGGCATGTCCTAAGCCCCTCAAGTAAACAAAGACAGTCCTATTAGGCAGGACATTCCAAGGGCTTAAATATTACCTCTCAGGAGCAAAGGCCAAACTTCTCTTTGTGCAAAGTTCATTCTTTCCCATGCAGGGTAGATTAACCATCTTTCCAATTTCCTCTGTGTTCACTTCCTGCTTCTCAGATGATGTCTGGGTATGTGGGTTCCACTGTGGCAGGGGAGATGAGCCTTGATGTGAGAGCAGGGCCTGTCTTGTCTCGTGCCTCTACTATGGGGTGGCTCATCCAGTTAGGTGCCCAGAGCCTTGCCATGGTCTTCCCGAAGTGCAGAGTTGTTCCTAGGTGCAGTTAGACCCACCCACTCCACTTCTGCCAGAACTGCAGACCACATCAAGTCTCAGCCAAGTCCTCTCTCTAGCCCCTGGCGTAAGCATCTGCTCTTCAGCATTGATGTTGGGTTATCTCACCCCTCACCACAGAGGTCCCGTTATAGCAGGTCCCAAGGCTGCCAATTCTGTTACCTACCTTACCCCAAGGGGAGTCAGGGAACTTCTGGAGCCCTTCTCTGCCCCTTAAGAAGCAAAGCAAGCTTGAGGGGGCATATGGGGCCTCCCTCTGCTGAACCGTGCCTCCCCACCATCTTCATGGTTCTATGGTAGGTAGCTCCAGGTTGGTGTAAGCCATTCTATGTGACAGTGTTTTCTCAGAGTTCTGAACAAGGATGGGGGCACAAGTCCCCTCTGCTTTCGTGTCTGGCTCTCCCCCAGTTTATGGACCCTTTCTCTTTCTACCCTCTCCCAGACTGTGGCCTGGAGGCAAGCCAGGACACAGATGTCTGCCACTTGCTTTTCCTACCATTTGCTTCCGGTTATTTTCCCCACAACCCACGAAGCCAGAAGGAAGAACTTCATCTACATCAGATTTTCTTCTATCCTGATTAAAGATTTCTTTCATATTAGCGGAATGGCTGCAGGGAACCAGATTTATAAAGAAAGGGAAAGAAAATTGTTTTCAAAATATTATCTCTATTATACTTGTATAAAGAGTTTAGTAGCAATCAAAGCCTAGAGCCTACTGAGAATATGAAAACCTTTCCCTCATTTCCATCTTTCTTACAGCCTCCAGAGTTCACAAATAGCTTAGCAACGGCAAAGTCATGGTCAAGGAAATGGGAGGCAGTTCATGATTCACTGGAATGTCAATTCCCATAATAATGTTTGAACTCTATGTGCCAAATATTGTGCTGACTTTATTTAACTATCCCAAAAGCCCTATTACTGTATTACCCGCTTTTTACAGATGAGAAACCAAGGCTCAGAGAAGTTAAGTAATTTGCCCAAAGTCCTGCAGAAAGCCAGTACCATCTGACTACAGAGTCCACGCACTACTTAACCACCACCTCAAACTGCCTTTCGATGAGGCATTCATAGTGCTGTTTTCCTTATGATTGCCATAGTTGGGCATTCAGTAAAGCACGACTTTATGTTCAGTTGCACCCACAGTTTTGCAAGCTTCCAAGGGTCCCCTGGTGATCAAGGAGTAAATGTGGCATTTAAAACCTGGTCTGGGGCCAGGCGCGGTGGCTCACACCTGTAATCCTAGCACTCTGGGAGACCGAGGCGGGTGGATCATCCTGAGCTCAGGAGTTCGAGACCAGCCTGAGCAAGAGCGAGACCCCTGTCTCTACCAAAAATAGAAAGAAATTAATTGGGCAGCTAAAAATAGATAGAGAAAAAATTAGCCTGGCATGGTGGCACATGCCTGTAGTCCCAGCTACTCGGGAGGCTGAGACAGTAGGATTGCTCGAGCCCAGGAGTTTGAGGTTGCTGTGAGCTAGGCTGATGCCACGGCACTCGCCCCAGGCAAGAGAGTGAGACTCTGTCTCAAAAAAACAAAACAAAACAAAACAAAACAAAACAAAACCTGGTCTGGTGTTGGCAAGCACCCTGAAAATGCTGCTAGCATTACTGAGGTAACCCGCCACTTGGGACTCCACCTTCCTAATCACTTCTTCAGGGAACTTATAATGAATCTAATTGGAAGCATCTACTTGATTCCCTACAGGATTGTGTCATATAAACCAGAGTAAGAAAGGTGCTAAAAATCAATAAATGAGAGAGTTGAAAATATACAGCTAGGGGCCAGGAGGCGGCAGGGCACTGTGACTTTGTAGCTCAGGAGGAAAGTCTTGGGGCGCTTTTTGATAACTGCTGTGTGTGCAAAAAAATTTATGGTTTGGGTGTGGGAATTATGAGCATGAATTTCTTTTAGACCTTTGATAATCTAAACTATGGGAATTTCTGTGGGTGTCAGTGAAAAATGTGAGGTGCTGATCTGTTCAGAAGGCATCACTGCGGGTGAATTTCAGACCCTGTCGAGAATCTGGGCTGTGCAACTGTGATGGAGATTGTGCGGGAGCCTTCATTCAGTTAGGCATTGGCCCATTGAAGAGTTGAGCTGGGCTTGAAGAATGGGTAGGCTTTTTTTTTATGAGTAGGATTTTGATAGGTGGAGATGATATGAAGGGGCTGGACATTGGAAGTGGGGTCATTAGTGAGCAGGGACCTAAAGATGGGAAAATGTGGTGCATGTTTAGAGGCATGGTGAGTTGCTTTCTTCAGCCATAATTTCAGAAGGAGGAAAGAAAACAAGAGAGACAAAGCCAGAAGCGCAGAACAAGGTCAAATTGGGTAAAACGACGGCCATTAGGGCCCCAGGAGGGACTAGTGCTCAGTGTGAACCACAGTGGCGTTAGGAGAAGCTGGAGTAGGGAAATCAGTGAGGCTCTGGGACAGAAAAGAGAACTTTTAAAATTTTGTTACTAAAACAAATGGCTACTATAACAATGGAGTCCCTCAGTCATCTCCTGCCTCGTGGCCGTTCCCACCGTGTGTGCTGTCCGTTCCTCCTCTTAGTGAGCCTCCACCACCCACCAGAGCTGTCTCCGGTGTCTCCTCTCCCCATTCCCCTTCATTATGTACTCAACAAAGTCTTTCAGTTCATTTCAGCTAACATTTCTGGCGAGAGGGCCGTCAGTGTTCTCTTCCAGAGAGCAGTGTTACCAGGCTGGTGGTGACAGCCACCAGACTTTAAAGAATGTAAGAGGCGGCTCTGAATTAGAGGCAGTGACTGTCAGTGAAAGAAGAAGAGAAGAGGGTAGGCCTTTAAATCATGGGGTCAACAGTCTTCGGAGGAAGCAAAGATTGGAAGAAGGAATGAAGCTGTGGGGTGCCACAAGGAGGTAATTAATGCACACATTTAGGGAAAGGGCAGCAAGAGTTGATATTAAATGCTCAGGTTAAAAGGATGGCACTTTAGTCCATTTTCTGTTGCTTATAATAGAATACCTGAATTGGGCAATTTATAAAGAAAAGAAATTTATTTCTTACAGTTATGGAGGCTGTGAAGTTCAAAGTTGAAGGGGCCCCATCTGGTGAGGGCCATCTTGCTGGTGGGGACTCTTTGCAGAGTCCCGAGGTGGCAAAGAGTGTCACATGGCTAGGGGGCTGAGTGTGTTAGCTGACATCTCTCTTCCTCTTCTTGTAAAGCCACTTCCATGATAACTCATTAACCCATTAATCCATTCACGAGAACAGAACCCTCAGGACCCCATCACCTCTTAAAGGCCCCACTCCTCAATACTGCCAGAATGGGAATTAAATTTCAACTTGAGTTTTGGAGGGGACAAACATTCAAACCAGGTGGTCTTGTCTAAATAGATTGAAACTACTCAAAACTAATGTCCTTTATATCTCCTCACTTCAAAAAGTCTCTGCCTCTGAGCAAGTATTTCCTCAATTCTTTCCAAGACTGCATCTTCTTAAAGCAAAACTAACCAAAATCTAAAATCCATTTTGTCATAGGTTTAATAAGTCAATCATCTAGACTTTCGGTCTGTGTGAAACCAAATGCGCAGATGGACTGAATTGTTAAATGAAAATTTCCATCCCATCAATGTCTAATTTGTGTTCTACCATCTCCATGGAATCATCGCCACCCTTGTGAATTCGTAATAATCATTGCCTCTCAGAGCTCCCAGATTTCTTATTTCTGAGTCGTTCATTCTAGATAACAGCCCAGGCACTCTCTCTCACTCTTTAGGCCAGTCTTTTTTTTAATATTCTAAATTCATTTTTCTTTCTATTGGCACTTTCGAGGCATTTTAATAATAGTTCTTTATTTCTCTTTAAGATAGAAGTAGATATAATGGGCATTTTTTTTCGGGCAACTCTGTCTGGAAGTACAGACAAACCCACTGATCCAAGGTTACTCTAATTTACTTCTTCCAGTATGACTGCTCCTTTTTAACAACAGCAATAATTATTATTATAAGAATAATAAAGATAAGTCTTAACATGTAAATGTCCTTGGAAGAGGGTTCATTAAAAAAAATGAACATTCTTATTAAGGAACAAATAAACAATACTCCATCAATCCCTTTTTAAAGGTAAGATTTGAGAGGGAGAGGATACCGACTTCTGAAAGAAGAGGAGAAATTGGAAGACAGGCTTAAAGCACCTGGGTAGGCTCCCAGAGGGTGTGGAACCACAGACTAATCTAGACTTACTTCCCAGTTTTGCCATCCATGTTGAAGGTAAACATTAAAATGGAGTGCATTTCTGTCTCTGTTTTCCTTTCTCTAAGTTCGAAATCCAAGTTATCATTAGATATCTTCACTCAATGGGGTGCTCTTTGGTTTTCATTGTTGTTCACAGACAAAGCTGTATTTATGGTCTGCTAGTGAATTGGAATAAATTGGGTTTAAAATGATTTTCAGGGTTATTATAAAATGTGTTAACGGCTTTGAAAAGACAAAAGCAACTCCAAACAATGCCCGCACAAAATCGCTTTGTACTATTAAAAAAATTCACTCGTTTACGAGGAAATGTTTCTTTTAAAAAATGGAAACTCTGTTGTAGATTTAGTGCTATGCACAGCTGATTGTTCCTAAAAATAGTGCGCTGTTAGCAAATTTATTAATTAGGGTCATGTATACAGCAATATCTGTTTAAAATAAGACCTTCCATTCATTATTGCCTATTTCATAGGAGAGTTCTGTCCTTTAATTGCACAAGCACGCAGTAAATTATAGTATTAAACTTCTCTATCAAAAGTCTAATTTAAGTCAATGCTGAGATGATGGTGCTTCACAACGTAGCCACAACAGAATCTTAATGAATTTTTAACAAAGATTCCTTACATAAGGGACACTATCTCAGATGTTAGAAATTACTAGTACCTTTCAGAAACCAAACCAGTGTCTTTTCACAAAGCCTGGGTGAAGAATGACAGCTAATAGGACTGAAGCAGTGAAACTCAGGAGAAATTTAAAGAAATGTTTTGGTTGATTAGTTTCCATAAGAACCAAAGAGCTCAACATCTGCTATTCTAATTCTCGTGGGACTTCTCTAAAAGTAAAGCCACTCGTTTGAAGTCTTGTTTCTCAAACTCAGCTGCAAAGATTTTAAAGCCGATGCCTAAATTCTTCCTGCAAAGGTTTTGATTTAATTTGTCCAGGGTGCAGCCTGGACCTTGGGATATTTACAAGCTCCCAATCAATTGAAAGAAGCAGCCAAGGTTGTGAACTTCAAAGGTTTATGGCTTTATAGGTTTGGTGGCAACCCCATAACCGCTGATAATTTCCTCTTAAGCCTAATTGATCCCATTTCACGTAGCCAGTGAATGGTGATATCTCTCTAGAATGTAAGTATCCAAACCTGGACCTTCCTTTGTCTATGCAATGAGAATTTCTGAGAGTGGACTCTTGGCACAAGTACTTTTTAAATCTCCCTTTGTGGTTTGCAAGCCACTGTTTTATAGTTACCTAGACCCAGCCATGTGGTGCTCTTTCAATGTAGATAACTGAAGAAGCTTCATGTGATTACTTATTGGAGCATTTCATTTAAAAATGGAATTTTGGGCCGGGCACAGTGGCTTACACCTGTAATCCTAGCACCATGGGAGGCTGAGGCAGGAGGATCACTTGAGATCAGGAGTTCGAGACCAGCCTAAGCAAGATTGAGACCCCTTGTCTACTAAAAATAGAAAAATTAGCTGGGCGCGGTGGTGTGCACCTATAGTCCCAGCTACTCAGGAGGCTGAGGCAGGAGGATCTCTTGAGCCCAGGAGTTTGAGGTTGCTGTGAGCTAGTCTCTAGCCCAGGCAACAGAGCTAGACTCTGTCTCGAAAAAAGAAAAAAAAAAAAAAGGAATTTTGCTAAGTACCAATTTGATTTTTGTTTATATCACACATATAATAGATACGTACTCTGGTTAGTATAGTCTTCTCCATCTAACTTCTTAGTACCTGGGCAATTGTACCTGGGCCACTTGCTCTCCAGGCTTCTTTGCTGGTGGCATAAGCAAGCTACCGTTTAGATGGCAACACTGTCCCTATAGCTTAGGGGCATACTTTCATTAATTGTACTGCTTCTTATTTGAGATGTAATAAACTACACTTTTGATTCAAAATCAGACATTTCATATTTAATGACCTAAATATATGATTACATTTATATAACCGTCGAAATGACAGGATTGTAGAAATGGAGAACATATTAGTGGTCACCAGGAGTTAAGGGGCCAGGGAATCTGCATGGCTCTGCAAGGACAAGAAGAAGGATCCATGTCGTGTTCAAAATGTTCTGTCTTGACTGCATCAAGGTTAATATCCTGGTTGTGATATCATACTATAGTTCTGTAAGATGCAGCCATTGGGGAAAACTTGTAAAGGATACATGGGATCCCTCCATATTATTTCTTACAACTGCATGTGAATCTACAATTATTTCAAAATAAAACAGTTTAATTTAAAGAGCCCTGAAAATCTTATCACATTGCCTCTCTTCAGGAACTTTTTTTCGCCATACCTTGTAAGATAAAATCAAAATGCTTAACAGTGCTTGATTAGAAGTTGTATGATTAGAACTTGTGTGGTCTAGCCCAGTGATTCTCAGCCCTGGCAGAGTTACTGATGGAGCTTATAAAAATTACTGAGGCCTGGGCCCTCCTTCAGCTCAATTAGATTAGGACCTCTGGGAGCAACTATTAGTGTGTTTATTTGATTAAAGTGTCTCAACAACAGACCATGGGCTCCATGAGGGCAGAAACCAGGCCTATTTTTGCTTTCCATTGTCATCTCCAGCACCTAAATCCAAGTCTGCCACCCAAGAGGTGCTCAGTATTTGTGAAGCAAATGAATGAATGAATGGAGAAGAGATAGAAGTATCCTCCTCCTCTCTCTTGCTGCCTCCCTGAACCCATGAAAGGGATGAGAATTCCCTGGTCGCATCCATCTCTCTAGGGCTCTGCTACAAGATTGCAGTAGGGATCATAGCATTGCTCCAAGAGAGATCTAACCCATAACTATGATAAAAATCTGGAAATGATGACAGTACCTTCCTTTTCACACTTAATCAACAATGTTAATGAAAGTGAAACAGAAGCTGACAAGGAGGCTGGAATGACACATACTCTTACTCATGCAGAAATAATAGAAACCATTTTAAATGCAGCTAAAAAATAATTAAAGGCGCTGCTGACAAAGACATGAAAAAAAGATTTGAGGGAAGGAGAAAATCTGGGGGCAAGGAGGATCCCAGTCTTTGACCTGGTAATCACATTTTCAGAAAATATCTCTCTTGTGCTGCTCAGGGAGTGGCTCACTTAATGTTAAGGAGCCCGTAAAATCGTGCCAAGAGACATGGAATTCAGCAACTCCCAAGGTATTTGGGGGGCTTATACTGATCCTGTGCGAGTGCACCTTTCTCTACCCCAGCATCTCTACCAACATTTGCAGTGTGGCATAATAATTAATGTTTTAAACAATTACTTGAGACATTGAAAGTTCTGGAATTTTGTACGAATCTCAGCCCACGAATCCACAAGTATCAGTGTATGGGAAATATAACTTTATTTTCAGTAACCCCACTTAATTTCCATTTCTACACCATCACCAACCACTACCCATTCTACTTATCTGGTGGTAAATGTTACCATTTTAAACACTTGGCATCATTTTACTTACTCATATACAGTATTTTAAAAATTTTTGGCACTGGAAGTGTTCTGCAAGTTCTCTCTGCAACTGTCAAGGTTTCCAGAGGTAAAGCATTGTGGGGGTGGAAGATCAGGAAGGCATTTTATGCCTGTTAGCTCTGCTCTTTGGATTCATGATTCAGGCATGGGAACCTTTACAGGGCTGCTTATATTCACATCTGCCCAGATGCTCTGGGCAGCCCTTTTTTCTCTAGTCTTGCTTTCTCCCTCACAGCAGTGCTGGAAAGCTGGTATGGCACCCTTTTCTTTCTCTCCCCTCTCCTACCCCTTCCAAATAGAATCTCTTCCTAGTCATTGGAATCACTAGAGAATGGAGAAGCTCCACCCATTTCCCTCCCTGTTTCTGGCTAAGATATCTTGTCTCAGTCTATTGGGGCTCAAACTTTTGCAAAAAAAGTCAGGAAACCTAGCAGGCTTTCTGCCTTCACCAGAGGCTATGAATACAGGAAAAACCATCTGTCCAAATGGGGGCAGGTTTGAGGGAGAAGGAAGAGAAGGAAAAAGAAATATACAGTGATGGAAAAATAGATTATCTCAACATGTTGTCTTAGAATGATAGCTAACATTTATTGCATGCTTACACAGTATGCCAGGTGCTGTGCTAAGTGCTTTATATGAATTATCAAGCAATTGTCAGAACCCAGGAAAAAGTTATTATTGTTATCCACATTTTACATGTGAGAAAACTGAGGCTCCATGAGGGTTAGTCATCTGATCAAAGTCACACAGATAGTAAGTAGCAGGGCTGGAACTGGAACCCACCTTCTGATTCCAAAGTCCATGCTTTGACCCACTGCAGGAAAAGATAATTATGTTTAGGATCTTGCAGGATGATAAGAGAAGTGTATAAACCCATTTTAGAATTATTTTTTCAACCATAGGGGTTGAAATAAAAAAAGAATATGGGGCTTAAGCAGAGACCTCAGTCACTAGAAACATGCAGTTGACCAGGATTCCATGAGGCTTTTCTGGCCTGGCCACTCTGCCCTCCAGCTACTGTGGTTTCTCCCTGCGTTCCCGGCTCTGTTCCTGTCTCTCTGGTTGCCTGAGTGTTGCTCTCACTGCCCTTCTTGGCACCCACATTCCTGTGGTTCTACCTCTTGACCTTTCTCTTTATTGCCTCTGGCCCCGCTCCATGGCTTCTGGTTCATGATGTACTTCATGGAAGGAATTTCTGTTTCACTCTTGCAGTTTGCTCTGAGGGCTAACCCAGGGGACTTTAGCTAGGGTTCCTGCCAATGACCCATATGGGTTTCTTCATTTTTGCCAGGCAGTTTTCCCTAGAAAGTTCTCCAATGTCCTTTCCCAGCTCTCAGATGCCCACCATGACCAGCACTCTAAGGTCACACGGTGAGGGTTTAAGCCCTTAGGTCTCAGCAGTACCCTGGGAGGGACCAGCATCCCCTGTTGCAACAGGTAACTCAGGTGTCCATCTCACACATACTTCTATAATATTCCTGATGTATTAAGAAGTCATGTAAAGAATTATTCCATTTAATGCGCATAGTCAGGCAGGGCAGCCTAGTATCAGTGAGGATAGCTCACAGGGAAACCTTTGACATTCATCCTGAGAAGAACAAGGAGCTTAAAATAATTGACTTGCCAGACAGGGAAGTTAAAAAAAAAACAAACCCTGCCCTGTTAACCTTGTTATAGCCCCAGGAATAATCTAGCAGTGTGTAACTACTGGTCTTTCAAACTGCCACTTTTAGTGCCATTGAAATAGCTTGGCCGAAAACACAAGATGGGTCACCAAGGTACGAGTGAAAATAGGAAAAATGATGGGATGGGTGGGAGTAGGGGCACACACACAAGTGAGGTGGTTAAAAGAGAAAATGATTTAAGTAGTTATCATAGCAAGACACATTGAGATTTGTGAATTTACTGAGTCTTGTCCTTTTAAATTTCTCCCTTCTCTTCCTCATTTCAACAGGGCAAAGCCCCTTCAGGTCCAGATGTGATTATTGGTTATTGATCTCCCTGCTTTCTTCACTTATCTGGTCTCTTTTCATCATTCCCCAAACCCTGTGTAGAGTCAATATCATCCTCAGCGTAGATGTAAGAAATGAGGCCCAGAGAGGTTAATGACATTTGGGCAGGGTCTGGTGGACAGGAAATGATTTTCCTTTCTTTCTATTACATCATACTGACTCTAGCAGGCCCTTAAGGAGTAGATTAAGGGATTTGAGGAAGAGACCATATATCTGGTTTGATGGCCTTTGGAATTCTATAAATTAAAACATGTAATGCCTGTCCATTCTGCCTTTGTGTGAGGTTGATGTGGGCTAGGAGTAGAAAGCACTATATTTGCAATATTAAGAGTTTCTCTTTCCTTTGGCATTTGAGAATAAATTCTGCAGAGTAGTGGTTCTCACTGGGGAGCCCTTAAAAATTTTCATGCCAGGGCTGCACCCCATACCACTACAGAAGCCCATGGAGTAGGATCCAGGCATCAGTATTTTAAAAACTCCCCAGATGTTTACCCTCTGTAGCCAGGGTCGAGAACCAGGGCTCTAAAGCAGTGGTTCTCAAACTTGAACATGCATCAGAATCACCGGGAAGGCTTGTTAAAACACTGGTTGCTGGAACCCACCTCCAGAGTTTCTGATTCAGTAGGTCTGGGGTGGGTCATAAGGATCTGCATTTTGAAGTTCCCAGGTGATATGATGGAGAATTGGCAAGGTGAGTTGAACAAAAGTAAAGCTAGTTTGTGCTTCAGTTGCTTTTCTTTCTGCCTATGAGGTTACGAGAAGTTTTGTGTGACTCTCCTCATGTCTTTCCACAATACTGACTACTACCAACAAGAATACTAGAAAACATCATTTGCTGTGTAAATGCTAAATAGTCTGTGAGCATCAGAAGTGTTTTGAAAAAAAACCGGGCAATGAATCCCATCAGGCTTTGAATGGATTCTAAGGAGTTTACCACAATTTTCAGAAGGAAAATAAACATTTTTCAAAGGAAATTTATTCTCGAATTTAGTTGTACCACTCATTCTATCAGCACTTAAAAAAAATAACTCTAGTTTATTATTTTTTATGAAGTCAAGTTATAAAGTACATGGAGCCAGGACTAAAGACAGGGATAAAACCTTGAGTCAATTGGAGTGGGGTTGCCAGATTTAATTAAACAACAACGACAACACAAGACACCCATTTAAATTTGAGTTTCAGGTAAATAATGAATAATTTTTCAGTGTAACTATGCCCCATGCGATATTTGATAACCCTGATCAGGGATGGGAGTGATGTATGTGGCTGCTGTGGAGAACTGGGACGTTACCCTGTCTTTTTCTGTTTTACGGATTTACAGAAGTACTTACTTGATCTCGAGTCTTGTCCACTGAGAGAACTCAACAAACATTGGCTGAATTGATGCAACATGGATACCTAAGATATAAACACACTATATAAAACTGCCAAGTGACTTCAAAGAAGGATACTTCATCAACTTAAGATCCCAGTTTCTTTTTCGATTCAGTTATCTACTGCTGTTGCTGACTTTTGTTCTCAACTGAGGGTGATTCGCTTCTACTAGAAGACATTTGCCAATGTCTGGAAATATTTTTAGCTGTCACAACTGGGGGGGAGGGTGCTACTGGAATCTAGTTGGTTGAGGCCAGGAATGCTGCTAAACACCCTATGATTGATGCACAGGACAATCCCTTACAACAAAGAATTATCTGGCCCACATGTCTACAGAGCTGAGGTTGAGAAACCTTGGTTTAGATGGTAGTGCAGAGGATTTGACAAATTTTTCATCAAATTATCCCAGCCACGTCTTGGAGTGTGTGGGTATCTTATTCTTCCAGGTGTAAATGAGGGAAAGAGAATGTCTCCTATCTGCTGTTCTGTAAAAGAACAGATAGAAGAATTTTGGTGTGCTCCTTCAAAATATTACAAAAAAGGGAAGGTTCTGTTGAGGTTCCAGGAAAAGTGCCAATCTTCAGTTGCTTCTGTTCTCCCTAGATTTGAAACCTTTGAAGAGTTCATGCAGGAACCAGGAAATTCAGGTTATCATACTATGTAAATCTCTCCTCCTTTAGTGCGGGAGATGTATTTTTTTGTCTAAACCTTCCAATTCGTTCTGGCCACCTAGGACTTGTTTGCACATGGTAGTTGGAGGAGATGCTAACCCAACATAAATTCATTATGTTGTGTACTACTGCTGTTGCTATAATACTTGTACTTTGAAGGAAGCTGGTTGCTAAATGCAACAACAATAAACATTCATTAATACATTGGATAATACCTCATGTTTTCATTATGTTTACCTCTAATTATGTATAAAACATTTTATAGACATATATTCATATTAAAGACCTAATTAATTCTCATGATACCCATGGGAAACAAAAGAGGGGGTGGGTTATATTATTCCTATTTTAAGAGGAGATAATTAAACCTTGCCTGGAATTACACATTGACTATTTGAAGAGCCAGGAGTAAATTACAGGTCTTGACAATGGTGCCATGTCTGTCAGCCAGGGCAGAGTTCTGCTGATGGCATTGATTCACCAGACCCTGGTTAGTGCCTGGTCCTAAGTGCCTAGTTTGAAAATATGTTTTAGATGTACACGGCATATTGTAAAGGGTGGTTGCTAATTAGAGAAGGATAACATAGCAAGGACCTTTCCATTCCTAGTGGTTTACCCTTTTTAAACAAAAACACAGCAAAGCAAAAAGTAGAAAAGAAAATCATAAATTACAGTTCAATAACTATTTGCTATGGGCTACTTGCTACCAAGTCCCATGCTAGGTACTCTGAAGGATGAAAGATAAATGTATATCTTTGATATGGCATTTAACATATAGTTGGAGAATCAAGACTAATACAGAGAACCGTGAAAGATGTAATATAATCAAGAGCCAGAATGTGTGTATAGGAAGCTTCTGTGTCCTAGAAGGCAGACACCTTTTATAAAAAGGGTAGAATTGGAGATGGACCTTGAAATATTAGTAGGAATAGTTTAAGTGGTCAGTGAGAATCTGGGGAAACAGGATTCAGTTAGACAAAATGGTTAATGAATATAGGTAAGGTCGTTCCCGCTACTCTCTGGAAGAGTTATAAACTTGGGAGTGCTCAAGTAGTTGGGAACTGGTGGCAAAAAAGCCAGGCTGCAAAGGGAGAGAATAAATAGAAATGCAGAGGAGACGGAGGGAGACTTTCAGGGTTTCCATCAATATTCTGATTCCTGGCTCTGATCTCGTCCTGAGCCTTAGAAACATCTGTGATCTATCCCAGTATCTTCAAATAAATTCCAGGGTTTTTTTTTGTTGTTGACCGATAGAAGAAGCCAAGCAGTTATTGAAGCCAGGGATGTAAGAACGAGCACACAGGGTTGCATACTATCAGATCTAAGCCTTTGGGCAATTACTCGGAACCACCTTTGTCGTCCATAGTTGGCTTTTCTGGTCAGCCTTTGGTTGGAACCCCGGTTGTGGGTTTGCTAGATGAGTTTAAAGGGCTAAAGGGGGCTTGTGAGGTCTTGCTCCTGCTACTCAGGCTACGTGGCTTCAGATTCTTCCTTCCACTGAGACAAATTTCCATGGACATATAAAGAAGCTTCCTTGCTCCCTGCACAATTGAACTTTGACTACAGGTTGGTGAATGATGGTTACTGCTTACAGGTCAACTAGATATAACCACCACATTTTTAATCAGGTAGATTACCCACTAAAGATAGAAGAGTCATTCATTTGGAACCAAACCACCTACTTCAGAATCGCTGTCTTGGCATGTGCTGTGTTCACCTCAGTATTTGCTCTTGGTATTACGTTTAACATGATTTTTAATGACAGATTGTGATTTGGAGGTGATTCATTTTTGTTTCTTAGTTGTCTTGACAGTAATGCAATTAATGATATTCTTGAGAATCCTAAAATTTTACAATCGGACAATATGATGCAAAATTTTGATGAGAAATGCACTGGTAACCTTCTTTAGGATTGGGTGGACTGGAGAGGGAGAATTATTTTTAATCAGTAATTTTTTTTTATTGCAAGTGGTAATGACTTAAGGACCATAACTAAATTTAATTTCAAGGACAGCCAACTCTTTGTGTGTCTTATAATCACTTCACTCAGAATTTTCTTTTATTACTTTTGTGATTTCTCTTTAGATTTTTTTTCTGTATTTATTTATGGCTGTATTTTTATGTACCGTGTATTCATCTATGACTTTTTCTCTCTGAATTATTTTATAAAATTGAAATCAAAGTGGAAAAACTTTTATACCCTGCTTTTTTCCATGTGCTACGTATCATCCTAAAATTACTCATGGAAAACAATTTAAAAAGCTTTGTATTGTGAAACATTTAAAACACACAGAAAATTAGAAAAAATTATAGTGAGCACCCTAGACACACCACTTACATTCAAGAACTGTTAGTATTTTAAAATTCATGTAAATTTGTCATCTTTACATTTAGTGGGACACATTTTAAAGTAAATCAAACACCAGATGTTTATTTGGACTTTATTTTCAGCAAGTCCAAAGCTTACAGCACATTCTGCTTAAGAAGCACTGGAGAGAAACCAGCCAGTTTTCTGGCACTTTCTTAGTTTGAAAAAATTTTCACCGCAAGAAAGCAAGCCTTCCCTTTCACCTCTTAGGTGCTAACTGACGAAAATATCTAGTAGGGTAACTATGACTCACAGAGCTTTGCCCTCAGTAGACACTTAAAATATGTAATTGAATCGAATTTAGTTGTTATTTTAAAGCCATACGTGACAAACGCACGTGACAAATGTACTTTCCTAATCTTCCTGAGAAGAGCAGTACAGTGTCGTAGGGGCGAGGAAGCCAGAAAAGTCGGAGTGCAGGGCGTTAACAAAACGTCTGCACTGGAGCACACTGCCTCTTTTTGAATCCTTGACTCCTCAACCGTGCTCTGGGCAAACTAGGTAAATTTTCAGTGCCTCACTTATTAAAATGGATCGCTGTAAGGCTTAATTGACATAAACAGACGCCCATGAGAACCACCTGGAGGGCTTGTAGACCAGATTGCAGGACCTCACGCATAGAGCTTGAATCTGTTAGGTCTAGGAGGGGCCGAAAATTTGCATTTCTAGCAAATTCTCGGGCGATGGTGACGCGGCTGGTGCTGAAACAGGGACCCCGAGTGACTCAAGGCAGGAGCTCAATAAATGTTCACTAGCAACATCACCCAGCTGCCCAACAGGGCCCGTGGGGTATTGCACCTCCGGGAAGAGAGCCGGCCTCTGTTCAGGTGTCCCTGCCAATATATCTCGCCTCCTCTGCAGGGAATAGATTAGAACGGGGAGGCAGTTGGAGCAGCAGTATCACTGCCTTACGGAGGGGGACCCCTCTATCCAACTTCCGCCTCTGGAGAAAAGCGGAGACAGTCCACCACCGGAGTTCTGCTTTCTTGATTTCGCAGCCGTTTGCTTCTGGCCGGGGCGAGAGCCCGTCCTCCGGGCAAGCCGGGGGTCGGCTCGGCGATTCCGGCACGCCAGGGCTTGGCGGAGGCAGGTGCGGAGCGGAGGCCCTAGCCTGGCGGGAGGGCGTGGCGGGGGAAGAGGACGCTCGGCTCACGTCCCGCCGGCTCCCGGGTCCGTGGCGATCGCCCGCGGGCCTATGGCCGGGCGGAAGATGGCTGCCCGGAGCGCCGCGGACAGTCACGTGTCACGCCGGTATCGCCACACGCCCCCTCCCCCGCTCGCCGAGTCCCGGACCCCGGGGGAGGCACAGTCCGGGGCTGTCTCTCAGCCACGGAGGTGCGGTGCAGGCCGGCCAGGGAGGGAGCGCGCCGGGGCAGAAGGCCAGCTCTTCTCGCTGTCCGCCTCTAACCCAGGAGCTGGTGTTTCACTCCCGGAGCTGAGGAAAAACCTTCCTTCGGGCGACCCGCACCAGGTCGGGCTAGTGGGCATGCGCGGGGCTCCCGCCCGGGCGCCGCCGCTCTCCGGGTTTTCTTCGCTGCTTCAGGGGCGGCGAGGGAGGGGCCCGGCAGGGGCTGCGCGGCTCTGACGCTGCTGAGTCTTCTCCCGGCTTCACACCCCTTGGGCCTCCCCCGCGTTTCCTGGCGTCGCGGGGTTTGTGGCGCAGGCGGCTTTATTATTGTGTGTGTGTGCGCAAGACAGGAATCTGGCTGAGGTTTGAAAATGGGCCGTATCGTCTGAGGTGCGCCTTTTTACGATGGTCAATCAGAAGTTAATCCTAAGTGTCGGAGCCCGTGGGTTTGGTGGGGCAAGAGACTCCCAGTGTAGTTAGCAAACTCGCACCCCGAGCCCGGCCTCCAGAAGGCTGAGTTTGCGACCCCCTACTTTCTGACCAGCTGCAGCTGCTCAGCTCTCCGGCTCTGCCCGAGTGGTTCACCGTTCCTGACCTTAAAACCCGGCGCCCGTCCGCCCAGACTTAGCGGCCCCTAAAGGCGCGCAAGCTGGGCCTTTCTCGTTGCTGGGGAAAGCCACCGCCTCCCCAGTTTTCCCCTTACTTGAAAGTAACAATAGGGTTCCAAGCCCCGACTGTCCCTAGGTGCGCAGTCAGCCCGGGTCCCGCTGTGTCCCGGGATGAGCACCCTGCAGACCCCGCCCGGCCAGCCCGGCCCTCCCCCCGGCCGCCGCGAACACCCGGAGGAGCGGACTCGCGTCGCGCGGGAAGCCGGGCCGGCTCGGGCAGCGGACTGGGCATGCTCGGCAGCCGGGGAGGCTCGCGGTGGCAAGTCGGAAGCGTTCGCACCAGCGAGGCAGCGGCAGGGCAGCGGCGGCAGGCGGCGGGCAGGACGGGAGCGGGAAGGGCCGGCCGGGGCAGGCTGCTCTTCCCTCGCGCCTGGAGAGCCGGCTAGACAGCGCGATCGGCGTGCGGAGCTCCGACGCTGCCCTGCCCCGGATTTCATTCCGCGGCTGGGGGCTCGGCGAGCGGAATTCCGGCGGCTGCCGCGACTCCGGAGCAAGTGAGTCGTGGGGCGGGGACAGAGAGCTGGCTTCGTGGTCGCGGGGGGCCGATGGGACACCCGTCTCTTGGGCCCGGCCTGACGCTGGGGAGCGGGGCGGGCAGTCCTGGGGCGAGGGGGCGTGAGCGCAGCCCGCGGTGCGGAGCCGCGCGCGTACCTGGCGGGCACTGCCCCAGCGGAGCCGCTCCCAGGGGTGGGCGCGGGGGGCGATCCGGCAGCCAGGATCCCGGCTCGGAGGGGGCGGGCCGCCGGTGGGGCTCCCCGGCCAAGTTGGGGCTGGGAGGAAGGAGGGGGCGTCAGTGGGCACCTTTTCAGAGGTGCTGCGTGCGGGCTGGAAGGCTGCCTGGGGTCGGATTGGGGCGACCGGCAGGCGAGGAGCCCGAGGTCTGGAGACCTGCAGGGGCTGACCCCAAATCGCGGCCCCACCCCTACGGCCCAGGCGGTGGCGTTACAGTTGGTACCTCGGGGCCAGATTGCAGCCGGCCAGGCGCCCTCGGTTTCGGGATCCCCCTCCGCGGCCTCTGGATGCCCCTCGACTATATAACAGGTGGGAGTCCCTTCCCTTAGGAGAGAGCCCCTTCTCTCCAGGCCTGGTAACATTCCCCCACCAGGCGGCTCTGAGACCCCGAGGGGCTGTCTCTGCCGGTTGGGGGTGTTCAGGGGTGAGGCCTGGAGGAGTCATTGGCGCAGCCCAGAACTGGACCACCTCTCCAGGACGTGGCTCTTCAGTGACTGAGGGGGTCTGCGCGATTCTGAGGCGACTTGTCAAGGGCAAAGCAACGGCAGCAGCGGCTGCGTCTCCCACCGTCTTAACCCCAACTCGGGCTTGTGACTTTCTCTCTTGGGCCGGGTAGGGTGCCCTGTGTTCAGGTAACGGATTCAGCCAGGCGCGTTCTGGTTTTCGCTTGTTTCTCCCTTGGGTGTCGCGAAGTAAAGATCGGGATGAGGGTTGCCATGGCCTGAGCTAGCGAAGAGAATCCGGGCAGGTGCTTCTCAGATGTTTCTTTTCACCTTCAAACAGTACAGACTTAAGCAGTACATGCTTATGAAACCAAGAGTGAAGGCTGCTTTCTGAAAGGGAAGTTTATTTTCTATGTTAGGGGGCCTATTATTTTAGCTCCCTAGAGATTTACCTTCCCGGACCAGGTTATTTTGCTTTCAGATTTGGGGATGTTTCTGGTTGGCTGCCTGGATGTGGAAGTGGTGAATGCCTGTTATGGGGTGCTGTGAACTCCCCATGCTTCTTGGCGCTGGGGGTTGATCATTCAATGGGCCGAAGGAAAGGAGTGGGACTGGTGACGTAAAAACGCTATGGGAGTTGCCTAGGGCTGCCCAGACTGAGCGGGGTTGGAGGCTGTTTTGGCCTGTGCAGAACGGGAGAGGGCTGGAAGAGGGCTAGGCGTTTCATTGGTCCGAGTGCAAGATGTCCACGGGGAAAAGCTAGGCGGGGGTTGGGTGCCTGTCTGGTCAGTGCTCCAAGGGAAGCCCAGGGATGTTTGGTGATTCAGCAGGTGGCAGCCTTCCAGCTCTGAAGACATGCCTTGGCCAAGCAAGGAAGCAAGCAGCAGCCTGTGCCTGTTGTCTGAGGTGCCAGCTTTGGGGGAACCTCCAGGAGCTGCCTTCTCCCTGCAGCAGCTCACTTTCCTTATCTTGCTTCCTGTGTAGGTCTGGAGGCCCTGTTTTTTTGAGTTTCCTTACTGCTTCTCTTAAGCTAGGTAGCATATTTTTGAGATTCTCTGTCTCTGTGACTTGCTGGGTAGCAGGGAGTGGCAGGTGCTACCAGTGAGTTTAAGTAGCTATTCTGCAGAAAGGGATAGCTCTATGTAAAGCAGTGAAGTAGTCTTTTCCTTCTATTTCTGCTTCAAACACTACAAATTTATGGTTTTAGTAAAATAGTAAGACATATTTCTGTAGCTCTTTCAGTGCTGATAGTGAGCTATTTCAAATATCTAGAAACATTTTTTTTTTAAAAGAAATGAACTCAAGGGATAGATTAAACTGATATTAAAGGGCCAGAGTCACTGAAACAGTGTCTTCTTATTCATTGGAGGATCCCCAGCATCTAGCACAGTGTCTAACTTGTAATACACAATAAATGCCTATCAGTTGAAATTAAAGTCTTCATAACAGAAGAGCTTTTCAATATTTGCCATGTTCCTCATCTATTTTTTTAAACCCCTGTGTACAGTTGCTTCATCTTTTTTTAAGTCTGTAAATGGGGGTTTCCCTTCAACATTGTTAGAATAAAATATACACATCGATGCCTGTGTACGTTTGACAGTTAAAGTACTTTGTATGTTTTCATAAGACATAATTGCCTGTGTTGACTGTAGACATTCAATTTTAGCTTGAAAACTCAATTCTTTTCCTTTTCTGCTTAAATCCCTTAACTTTCAACTTGTGGCAGATCCTGCACTTCAGCTAGAAAAATAGGCGTGCTTTCCTAACATATCTCATGAAAACCTAAGGGACTCCTAAGTGGTAGCCATCAGTATTTTATTAAAAAACAAAAAATGCTCCTGTTGCACATCAAATATGCTTTAATTTACAGAACTTCATTTTATATACTTCAGGAAAACAATAAAATTCCTAACCCTTTACCATCCAATGGAAAGTGCTGCTGTAGAGAAAATGAAACATTGTTTTGGGAATAAAACTTGTGGATTGTTTGCGTACAGGGATTCAACGCCCCCAAGTCTTTGGCAGGGAGGCATGAGTGTGCGGCCACTTCATTCTGCCCTTTATCTTCACTATTCTCCTTCCTCCATTCGTTTAGCTATTCTTCTTCCTCTAAAGACATAGTTTCTTGGTTTGGGCTTGCTTATTTAAAACTGCTGCCAGAAGGATCTGTTGCATTTTCTCACATAAATTCAATCAATGGTGATTTTTATTTTCTGATCGACTCATGCATTTTCCTACCACTTCATGTGGCAAACTTTTCAGTGGCTCTTGGAAAGAGCTGTGGCCAGTTCGCCCTTGTTGGGGAATGGCAGATTATAGATGGCTTTGTCTTTGTCTTTTTTGGATGGTAGCTGAGCCATGGTAGTCTCTTCTGGAAGAAATTTTTATGACATGCCTGGTCTTAAAGATTTTTGGTTTTTCTGTTAGAGGCTCTTGGTCAGGAAGATAAGTGGTTTTTTTGTCATCTTCAAGAGCTTCCCTGTAGTTTGTCACCTTAATTAAGCTACCCAATTACAAAAGGACCTTATTTTGGATCAGCCCACTTGGATGTGGGAGTTGGGAGGCATCATTGGATGTGGGGGAGGGGAGACAGCTTGGTTTTATAACTGTGACTTCTGGTTTCAGTAAAACCTGAATTGAATGGCTGAAGAACAAGTGTAGCTCAGTTTCTGCTGGAATGCTTTGCTCTTCTCCCTGGTCCACTTTATCTGCACAAATAAACACACATAAACCTACAGAAATTCAGAGAGAGGGACACACACAGATCCCTAGACACAAACAGATACATACACAAACAGAAGAGAAAGAGAGAGAGAGAGAGATGTAGAGACACACACTCTTGCCTGAAAGCCAAGGACCCCCACTTCTTCTTTTTTTTTTTTTTTTTTTGAGGCAGAGTCTCACTCTCTTGCCTGGGGTGAGTGCCATGGCGTCAGCCTAGCTCACAGCAACCTCAAACTCCTGGGCTCAAGCAATCCTACTGCCTCAGCCTCCCGAGTAGCTGGGACTACAGGCATGCGCCACCATGCCTGGCTAATTTTTTTCTATATATATTATTAGCTGTCCAATTAATTTCTTTCTATTTTTGGTGGAGATGGGGGTCTCGCTCTTGCTCAGGCTGGTCTCGAACTCCTGAGTTCAAACGATCCGCCCACCTCGGCCTCCCAGAGTGCTAGGATTACAGGCGTGAGCCACCGTGCCCGGCCCCCACTTCTTTTTAAACTAATATGTCAGAGAGGGAAAATCCAGGGCCCAGTAGCAGGTTGGATTCTGGCGGCCTGAAATCTCCCCAAGCTTGTATTTCAGAGAGATTCTCTTCTACTTTTAGTGGCTAGCTGATCTGCCCCCTTAATGGTGCAAAGCTACCTGGGGCTTTACTGACTCAAAGGTTGTTTGTAAATGAAGGTGAGTGGGGATTTAGAGAGCTTGGGTGGTTTTTGCCTTTCAGACTGCTGGTGCTGATAGTTAACATTCCTCTGTTCTTGGCACAGAATCCTTTAATTGTGCACAAGCCCCTTGCTTGTTTTATTTTTTCTCCTTCATTCCCACTCCATTCCCCTCTCTGCCAGAGAAGCCTTCTCACATGTGTTGGATCTGTTTTTGGGTATGTATGTATCCTTGTTAAAGATATTGAGTTAATTTGTGAGTGCTTTTAATTTACATAAATGGTACTGTGCTGTAAATTTCATTCTATTTCTTTTTCATTCAACATTAACATTTTTTATTATGGAAATTTGCAGACATTCATGAAAGTCAAAAGAATTTCAGCATTTTTTTTGTAAGAGTCATGTTAGTGTGGATTTATCCATGACTGCTGAATTGTAAGCCTGGTCTGTTATTGTCCACTGCTTTTACTTTCCCATCTCCCTAGTGATAGATGCTTAACTCACCTCCACTCCTGCTACTGCAAGCACAGCTGCGATAAACATCCTGTATGCATTTTCTTAATGATCTGTGTGAACATATGTCTAGGGTAGTGGGTTTCAAAGTGTGGTCCACTCCCAGAAGCATCTGCGTCACCTGGGAACTTGTTAGAAATGCAGATTCTTGGAATCAGAAACTCTGGGGTCAGACCCCATAAACTGTTTTAACATGCTCAGCCTGCATATTCTGATGCATGGGAAAATTTGAGAACCACTGCTCTGCTCTAAGAGTGTATACCCAGGGGTGGGATGACTGGGTATTAGAGTACAAACATAGCCGTTTTTCCTGAGTACTGCCAAATGACTCTCCAGAGTTGCTGAGCTGGTTTATGCCCCAATATCTGATTCCCCATATTCTTGCTAATGTTTGATATTAACCATCTTCTCAATTTTACCAATATTTGGTGGCTACAAAGTGGGATCTCATTGTTTTAATGTGAATTTATGTGATTTCTTAGTGAATTCAAGCTCTTATGTTTGTTATCCATTACAATTTCTTTGACTAGCCTCGCTCTGCTTTTCTAATGAGTTGATTTGCAGATGTTTCTTGCATATTCTATATGTTAATCCCATCCTGTCTTCTGTCTAGTAACTTTGTCAATGGTAACTTTCAGAAGATTTTAGGTTTGATGTAGCTCCAATCCATTAATTTTTGCCTTGAGTTGCACTTTAGGAGTCTTAAGATGGTATTCCTTACCCCACAATTACAAAGACATTCTATATTCTACCTGCTTTTCAGTTTTACCTTTTACATTGAGGGCTTTAGTCTATTTGAGGTCTGTTTTATATGACATAAGGAAGGAATCCAGCTTTATTTTTTTCCTCTCCATTTTGTGAGACAGTTTTCTCAAATCATCTATTAAACAGTGCGCTCACATCTTTTTATGGAGCAACTTTTACCACATGTCGGGTTCCCACAAACACACGAGTTTATTTTCTCTATTTCATTAGGAGTTATAATTTACATATGAAACCTGAATCTGTTTAAAGTGTACAGTTTGATTGCTTTTGACAGATGTACATTCCTGTGAAACCACCACAGTCAAGGTAGAGAGCATTTCCATCACTCCCAGACTTCCCTTAGGCCCCGTCTTAGTCCATCCCTCCCTTTGTCTCCAGACTCCGGCAGCCACTGATCTGCTTTCTGTCACTATCGATTAGTTTGCATTTTCTAGAATTTTATATGTGTCTGGCTCCTTTAATTCAACATACTGATTTAAAAATTTTTAAAAAAATTGTGATAAAATATACATATCATAAAACTTACCATTTGACCATTTTTAAGTACATAATTCAGTGGCATTAAGTACATTCACTTTGTTATTGCCGCTACTTATCGCTAGAAATTTTTTATCACCCCAAACTGAAACTATGTTCCCATTAAATTCTTTTGAGATTCTTGTGGGGGGTGGGGCTGTGTTATAGTTGTCAGTTCTATTCTAGTTATCTGTTTCTGTGTCAAATTTATCATTTTTTAAATTATAGCTTTGTAGTGTGTTTTATATGGCAGGGCGAGCCCCTGCTTTTCTTTTCTTTAGACCTTGTCTTGGTTATGTGTGGATCTTTGTTCTTCCATACACATTTTGGAATGATTGTAAAATTCTCAACAAAGTCCAGGAAGTGTGATGGGCATTGAATGTATAATATGGGGAGAAGTGACCTTTTCTATCTTAATATTGTAATTCTGTCCATGAACATGGCCATCATTTCATTCTTTTTAAAATGACTCTTTAATAGAGTTTAAAATTTTCTCTGTCATCATAACATTTTTTACAAAGGCGATTTGTTGCTTTGAAGAGAATTTGAGTTTAGGTCCCTTAGTCCCCACCTGAGAGGTAGGCAGTGTAGGTAGGGGCTTTAGGAACAGATCTTTTAAAATCTTTCTTCATTTACCAACCTTGAATGACATTGGTCAAGTCACTTACCCCTGGTAGCCTAGGTTCCTCCTTCCTCAAACTGAGATGACAACACTTTCCCCTGCTAGACTGCTGAGGGGGTTGGAGTACAGATCTTGAAACACAGTTGCTGCTCTTTTTTTTTTTTTTTTTTTTTTTTTGAGACAGTGTCTTGCTCTGTTGCCCGGGCTAGAGTGCCATGGTGTCAGCCTAGCTCAAGCGATCCTTCTGCCTCAGCCTCCTAAGTATCTGGGACTACAGGCATGCATTATCATGCCCGGCTAATTTTTTCTATATATTTTTAGTTGTCCAGCCAATTTCTTTCTATTTTTAGTTGAGACAGGGTCTCGCTCTTGCTCAGGCTGGTCTCGAACTCCTGAGCTCAGACGATGCTCTGGTTTTGACCTCCCAGAGTGCTAGGATTACAGGCGTGAGCCACCGTGCCTGGCCATAAGAGTTGCTGCTCTTTGAATGTTGGTGGAATGCCTCCCCTAAGGCTGGCTTTAAATAGCATAAACTTCATACTTTTATCTGTTTCTAAGGGTTCATTATGAAGAAGTGTCAGGAAAGCAAAGTGAATAAGCTAACCAATTAACGTGTAACACTCTGAGTCTACATATGCAAGCCTATGCTGTTGCCTAATTTTGTTGGATTTCACAGAAAGTATGTGTACTTCCAAAGAATTTTATAGTCCAGTGGGGAAGAAAAGGCTAATACAAGGAACAATTAGAGAATTCTGTGTGACAGATGGTATATAATTAGGGATTAAGTGGTGCAGTACCAGGGGAGTTGTGAGGAGAGAGAAATCCTGCTCTGTGAGAGTTTTGGTTTGACTTGGGTGGAACTAGATTAGGGAGGAGAGAAGAGGCTGGAGGAACCAAGAATAATTAATTAACATTTCTGTTGAGGGCCCAGTATTGAACCCCGTGTTGGTAGTTTTGTGCCTAAACTTAAGTGTCTTAAAATTACTGCTGTGAAATCAGTGATAAGTGGCTAGTGGATACCTAGAAAGCAGTAGCTTTCTGTTTTAAAGTGCAGTGCTTAAGAGCACTGACACGAGCTAGAGGGCCTGGGCTCAGATCTTGGTTTCACCGTTCAGGAGCTATTTATGCAGACCTGTGCCTCAGTTCCCCCCAACTCTACCTTCTGGGGTTGTTGTGGGGACTGTGTAAGTAAACATTTGTAAGGCACCGAATACCTGGCATGGTAACCACAATATAAATGTTAGCTGTTATGATGACTGCTTTTGTTAATATTCATCATATTCCTCTTGTACCTCTCTTGAGGCATGTGAGGCTTTATGCCCCAGAGTTGGTTGGCTTTTGTTCAGAAAGGCCTATAGAGTGGGCGTTTTCCTCACATTAGCGGGCATGTTGTAGGTGCTCAGGTTGTAGACTGAACGAGTAAATGCTGAAAGCAAGTGGAGCTGGGTGCGGTCTCTGTTGTTCCAGGGTGTCCTCACTCAGAGCTCTGGAATGGAGTGGGGGGGAAAGTCAGGTAGTAAGCATGCAGGAAGCAAATTTTATTTTGCTGTATTCTTAGTTCTGATTAGACCTTTTGGCACAGAGGTAGTAATCATAAGAATTCCCACTTGTTAAGGGCTAACTGCATGCCAGACACTTTCTAAGTCCTTGACCTATGGACTTAGGGGGACCCACAGTATCCCCTATGAGAGGGATACTATCATTGTCCCCTTCTCGGAGACATGGAGAGTGGGGCACAAATAATTTGCTCAGGAAAGTAGGAGAAGGAATACCCTGAAGGAGTTTAGTGCTTGAGGCCTTTGCCAAGTCGTAGGTGCTGTTGGTGGGGAGCCAGAGTCTTTACATAGAGTTGTGATACACAGGTTAGCCGAGCAGGGCTTTCCCAGGACTGTGGATGTTTATCAGCCTAAGTGAGTGACTCTCAAATTTCAGCTTGTATCAGAATCACCTGGAAGACTGGTTACAAACCCCAGGGCTGGGTCCTGCCCCCAACAGCGTTTCTGAGGCCAGGAGCTGGGGCAGGCAGCAGCAGGTGGTTTACATGGCTAGTGTGTCACCAGGTGCTGCTGATGTTGTTGGTCTGGGGACCAATCTTTGAGAACCCCTGCCATAAGCAGTACCTGCATCAGCGAGGAGACAGCTGCTCCTAGTTTGGTTACAGTCAGGTGGGATGATTTCAAATGAAGT
>RJWJ010015620.1:0-35866 GCA_004363605.1 Indri indri
AGGCCTTAGACTTCAGCCACCAAGAGTCCTCGGACACCTCTGGAGGATTGCTGTGGTTCCCTGGGCCCGAACTAGCCACGACCACATGGGCAGTCGGGTAGCAGCCGTGAAGCCATGGGCCCAGAGGCAGAGTCCCATCTGCAGCGACATCCAATGGCCTCCAGAAGCCTCCACTGCTGCCTCCAGCCCCCACCCGAGAGGCGTCAGCACCAACGACCCGCCAGGGCCTGCCCATTTTCCTTTCTTTTCATTGCCGGCTCCGCACACAGTTATAGAACCAGGTCTCCACAGAGTAATTTACTGGCAGAATCTCTCCCAGAATCCAGCTTGAAACCAAGCTGTAAAAACAGCTTCGAGTGTAAATAATTCATGCAGACAATATGACTTTTTTATGTAAATTCGGTGCATTAACCCTCTATTATAATGATGGACGACAGATAGGGGCGACGTTGCCTTGGTAAGAGCTAATGGATGGCCGCCATAAATTCACTGCACATTTTATTGTGTTGCTGGAAATTGTGCCTTCAGGCAATGCTGTTTACTTTTATGTAAAACTCTAGGTTCCCTAAATATTACAAATATTTTACATCCAGCTCCTCAGCATTTGGGCTCTGCCCACAAATCAAGCTTTCTCCATGTGAGTTGTAATTAAAGGTTTGTTGTTTTTTTTTTCCTGGGACAATTATCTCCAACTATAAAGAGAAATATTTTTCCCTTTTAGATGTTCCGTCATTGACTTATTAACAAACCCTTTGAAGAAGGAGGTTGGAAGTGACTCGCAGTGGTACTTGGCAGGAGGCGGGTCCGTGGGAGAAGGGGCTCCGTGGGCGCGAGGGCTTGGTGGCGGGCTTTCATGTCTGGCCGCACTCCGGTTTATTTACACATATGATATTCTGGGTTTTCCTCCCCGCTCTTCCTTTTTATAATTCATGACCACTTTAGCAGGGTAATTCCTCCAAACACCTTTGCAAGAGATTGGCCCCTCGCAAACCCCCTGCCCTCACTCCCGTGGGGATGCAGACGGCCGGGGTCTGGTGTCCGAGAGGGTCAGGAGTGGAGTCCTCGCAGCCGGCTGCCCACACACAGGCGGATTCATGCCTCCCTTGGCCTCCCCCTGTCCCCTCGCATGGCCCAGAGCACCTCCGACGGAAACCCGGGCTTTCCTGCATTGATTCTCCTGCAATTGGAAGTGTTAGAAACACGCTTTTGGCTCAGCCCCTGCCCGGGCAGAGGTGGTGAGGACGCCTGCTGAGTCGTGCCAGAAGTCTGGAGAGAGGAAGGCCAAGAACCTCAGAAGCTTATTAATGAAGGGAGGCAACAGCTGGAGCAGCAGCCCTCTTTAAAAATAATCCTCGCACTTGTTTATTATTGTCATTAATATTAATGACCATGCTATTAATATTCATACAGCTGCATTAATATCCTCCAGGAGCACCTGGGATCTCCAAGCACCCCTAATGGCTCGGGATTCTGCCTCCAGGGCCCCCACCTCTCCACCTGTCCCTCCCCAAGGGGACAATGCCCGTCCTGCACAGGTTTCAAACCACCCTCCCAGCTCCTGTCCATCCTCCCTGATTGGTGCCTGCCTTGGGAAGCCCAGAGCCACGTCTCTAAGTCCCAGGGGCTTTGCTGTGGGGATGGGACAGCAGTCCGGGGATCCTGGACATTTCCTGCCTTCCCGAGGGGCACAGGAAGGTTTCTGACAAAGGTGGCTTAAGAAAGAAAGATGGTTCATTTCCCCCTCAAGGGTTCAATTTCCTGCAGAGTCAAAAAAAGACACGTTGGTTAAAAACAAAGATGAGATATCATTTTTCACCGATTAGATTGGCAAAGATAATTATAATAATAATGGCAACAGCGGTGACCAGCTCACTGCCCGTGTGTGAGCGCTATGCTTAACCCTCCGTGACTGCTACCTCGCCGAACTGCCACAACAACCTCACCGGGCACCCTTCATGGGACTGCAAATTTGTACAACCTTCGTGGAGAGCAACTTACGATATGTAACAAAATGCAAACCCTCCTTACGTTTTGACCCAGCAATTCCATTTCTAGGAACGTCCCGTACATTAATCATTGAAAATGCTGCTCCCTCCAAGTGAAATCCTCTTGCTGTTCCCCACCATGCCCACCCGCCCTTTCGCCTCCCATCCTCTGACCGTGCCTTTCAACCTGAACATCACCTCCTCCAAGAAGCCTGCCGTGACTCCCAACTTCCCTGGCTTACCTTCTCTCGTTTTATTCTCTCAGAGCCTGTACATTTCCTTCGTATTATGTGTACTTTTCCTTTGTACTACGGATCACCTGCTAACTGGATAGTTATTTGTGTAACTGCTTAATACCCATGCTCATTGCAAAAGAAACTGCTGTCTTCTCTGCTGGCAGGGGCCAGACGTCCTGTCTTCCCACCACATCATAAACTCCATCCGAGCAAGGAGTGACCACGTCTGTTTCATTCACCATTTCTACCCCCAGCACCCGGCATCAGGCTGGCCCACAGAACGCACTAGATAAACATCTGTAGCATGAGTGAATAAATGCACAAAGATATAGGCACACAGATGTTCACTGCAGGGATGTTTATAAGAGCAAAACAATTGGAAATACGTAGATGTCCATCGGCTGGAGACTGGGTAAGTACAGTGAGGTATATCCATAGACCGGTACTCCATACCCGTAACGCAGGCACCAAAACCATGAGGTGGATCTATGTGAACTGACATGAAGGGTGTCCATGACATATTGCCGAGTGGGGAGGAAAAAAACAGGTGACAGAACAGCATGTGTCGTCTGATTTCACTCGGGGTGGAATTGCATACGTGGAATCTATTTGTGTATATTTATGCACAGTGAGAAGTCTGGGAGGACGTTCACCAAAATGTTATGTGGTTATCTCTGGCTGGTGAAATCTGAGGTGGTTTTTACATTTTTCTTTGAACTTTTCCATATTGTCTGAATTTTTTGCAATGAGCATATGTATCCTTTTTTATAAAATGATAAAGCTTCTTTCAAAAGAGAAAAAAAAGTATAGGTACATTGGGGAAAGGCTGGGGGTGCTTTGCGAGGGGCTAGAATTGGGGAAAATGGGCAAATCGGACAGAAGCTGGGGCCCAGGAGCCCAGGGGCTGTCTCCCCTTCTGGCCTGGCTGTCACCCTGCCAGGCTACAGAGGAGGGGCATTTAGGGCCAGACCCCTGCCCCCGCCCGTCCTTTCTGCCTGTCCAGAGTGGGGTTTCTAAATAGGGATTTCCGCATTTGATTCTTCTGACATGCTTTACCGCCTCAGAGCTGTTTTGCAAAATTCATAGCAGTTTTTGCAGGCTCCAAGCTTCCTGGGACCAATTCCATTTTGAACAATAGCGGAGTGCCGGCTTGCGGGAGGAGTCAGCCACCCCAGAGCGGCCTCCCAGCCTCTGTGAGCTGGGACCATGGGGCTGAGTGTCGAGGCCACGGCATGAAAATACATGAGCTCGTCCTTGTCCTCGTCCTCACCCTCCTCCTCCTCCCGTGGAGGAGAGGGAAAAAGGAAGGTAGCTGCACCCCGCCCCAGCATCCCTCCTGTGCCCTGAGAGGACCCTGCTCCCCAGGAGGTGAAACAAAGCCCTTCCCAATGTCCTTCCTTTTTCTAACTGGGTCTCCTTACCCAAGAGCCATCTAAAGCCCAGAGAAGGTAGGTGACGTGGCCAGTGCAAGGTCACAGAGCAAGATAATGGCAGGGCGCAGGGTAGAAGCCAGGGTTCCTGCCACCTGGTCTGTGCATGCTTCAATTCTGTGTTTTAAAAACATTAAAAGAAAGAAAAAAAAGCTTGGTGCCCCTTCCCTTAAGGAAAATCCAAGAGGTGTGGCAGCATGATCATTACCTTAGATTAAGCCACAAAAGACTCCCTCCCTGGCCCCCCTGCCAGTCAGGATCCCATACCCAGGGCCCAGAGTGATTTCTATAAGACACAAAACTAACCAGCCATTCCTCTCCTTGAAAGCATTCTGTGGCTCCACTTTCCCTATTGGGGGGCGGGGAATCTAAGCTTCTTGGCCTGGCACTCGAGGTCTTTTGTGGTATGGCCTCTGCCAGGCTCACGCCACAGCCCTCTCCACAGAATGGCGCCCTCGATGCTGGCATCTCTCCAGCCCCCTCCTCCCAGGTGAGTCAGATGCCTCCTTCAGCTGCTAGAGACCCCTGAGCTATCAGCCATTCAATCAACCATTTAGTCAACAAATACTGATTGAGCGCCCACTACTACGTGCTGGCTCCGTCCTGGCATCTACCGCACCACGTCTGTCCCCGCACCTGCTTCTGCACTAGGCAGTAACCTCCTCGAGGGCAGAGACACATTCCCAGGACCCAGCATGAATCCACTTCACAGCTGTGTGCCAACAGCGCGGGTCATCAGCCCCATTTTACAGATCAGAAAACCAGGGATCCCTTGATCATGGACATGGGCCAGAAGAGGAAAGAAGAGGCTCCCTAAAATACACAGGGCAGTCCCCCACACCAGTACAACCCTTCCACGCCACCCCATGTCCTCCCCAAACGTTGAAATGATTTGCCCCACGACAGGCCCCTGCACGATAGGGCCTCTGCTCTCTCCCTTCTCCTACGACACTCCCACTTCTCTGGGCCCTGTATAATTCCTCCCGGACCCCACCGTCTCTCTGTCTTGTTCATCTTGGTCTCTCAAATACTTGGTACATGCTGTATGAATGAATGAATGAATGAATGAATGAACAAATGGCATTTCATGAGCATTTCAAACTGAAGATGTCTTAAATGCATCGCTCTCCCCAAAGAGAACCCTTTCCTTCCTTCTGTGTGCACTGTCTCAGTGAACATCCTCCTCAACCATCCCAACACCCCGGGCTCTTCCGTCTCCCTCCCCTCGCTTCACTGTCTCATCATCTCTGGGTACAACTGATTTTGCCCCAGGGACACCCTCTGACTCCAGCCCCTTCCCTTGCCCCCCACTGCCATGGCTGGGACCTCACCGTCTCCCGGTGCACCCCCAGCAGCCAGTCCCTGAAGTTTCGCCCCAGTCATCGCCTCCCTGTAGACGCAGTGATGTTTCTACTCTTTCCTTCTTGAAGGCCTTCAGTGGCTCCCACCGCCCTCAGGATATGAGCCCTGGGTGGTCCGGTCCAGCTGGCCCCACTGCCGCCAGCTTGCTCCTGATCTCCAGCCACTGTGAACGGGCCAGGTGCTTTCCCGACTGCTGTGTCCCCTCCTGCCTGTTGTCCCTTCAGGCTGGCTAACTCTGCACCTGTCTCACTCCTAGTCATCCTCCAAGATGCCACTCGACAGCCTCAGAGAAACGTTCCCTAGCCCACCTCACCCCGACTCCGACTCAGGGGTAAGTGACATTCTGCAGGGCACCCCGTGCTGGCCTGAGCCACCATCCTGATCAGCGTGTGCTGGTCCATCACTCCCACTGCAGAGTGCCCAGCATCCAGTGAAGACATGTCGTTGTCACGGGCAGGGTAGGCTTCATCAGCTCCATTTTACAGATGAGGAACCTAAAGCTCAGAGAGGTAGAGTGACTTTCCCAAGGTCACAGAGCTAGCAAAGGATGGAGCCAGGGCTTGAACCCAGATGCCACTATTTCCACCTAGTTGTTCTTTCCACTGTATTACAGCTACATTTCACAACCACTCTAGCAAGCATTTCATACACACACACACACACACACACAAATTTAGCCACACACAAGAATGCACATGGATATATCCAAACATACACAGAGACACGTGCATAGTCATACTGATACACAGACACAAATAGCAAATGCCACAGATGTGCGTAATGGCCCACACAGAGGCATTCACCATTCACATATGAATATGAACGTGCACATGAGCACAGGCGTGCACAACCCACATGGGTGCACAGATACAGACATGCACTGATACATGTGCTCATGCACACATGCCCAGTCACAGATACACAGACCTGCAGACATGCAGATAGGCACACAGAAATGTACACACACACATGTAAAACCACAGACGCGCCTGCATGCCCCATGCCCAGACACACAGGCACACACAGACGCAAGGATGCCCTCATATGTGCACTCACATAAACACAGGCAGCATGTGCGCACCCACAGGCAAGGACACAAATGCATACCACAGACCCTCACACAAGAAGCATACACACTGGCCGACGTACACAGATGTGCACATGTAGACAGGCTCCTGCGACACGTTAGTGAACGAGGCAGGTCAAACGGAGCTGTCTGCTAGGGGCGGGGGCCTGTCTGAGGTACCTCGGGGCGCTCACATTTTTGCAGCTCAGGAAGGCAGCTGACATACCAGCCTGGCTGTGATGGTATTTTGCATAAATGCTAATGTATTAATTACCATGTACAGTACACAGAGCTGCCATTTAAAAGAAAAAGTTAAGACTTTTTAATTCAAAAGCCCCATGCGGGGTGGGGGTGGGGGGCCTGCCCTGCGTGGGGGTGGAAGCAGCCCACTGTCCCTGCACTTGGGCCACCGCCTGTGGCCTTGCAGCCCAGCCTGCCTGGGCCGGATAGCCAGGCCTCTGCCTCTAGATTCTTGGTGCTCTCTGGGAGCCCTGGCACGACTTGAGGCCCTGGCCTGCAGGAGGGGTGGGGAGAGTGTGGAGGGAAGGTAAGACCTAAACAGACAGAGGGCTGGTCCTCCCGGCAGGGCTGGAGTGGGCGTCATAGCCGGGGTGGCCAAGTATCGCAATCCTTGCTGTCGCTCAATCCATTCTCTGCACAGCAGCCGGAGTAACCTTTAAAACAGCTGCTCAGGCTATGTCATGCCCTGGCTTCAAACCTTTCCGAGGCGTCCCATCACCCTTAGAATAAAATCTGAACTCCTTAGAAAGGCCTGCAAAGCCCAGCAGGACCTGCGTTCTCCCTGCCTCACCCGACCTGGCTTCTGCCGCCTCTCCACAGCTCTCCTACCGCATATCGCCTTTCTTGATGGCCACCTGGGCTTGCCGGCTCCTCCCCTAAACTGCTTCTCCTCACCGAGGCCCCAGCTCGCCTCTCCCCTCCTCAGGAGCCCTCCCGTGACCTCCCCATCTAGCGGAGCCTTCCTCCCCACCACCGTCTTTTACAGCACTGGGGTTTGGGTTTGGGCTGTTTTTGTCTCCGTAGAACATTTTGTTGCTTTAATCCTCTTTGTTGATTTTTTTACTTGTTACTATCTGTCGCCCCCACTGTACAATGAGCTTTGGAAAAAGCCAGGACTTGGGCAAGCTCATTTCACCACTGTATCTCAGCTGCAGGGCAGGGCCCGGCACTTTGTAGGTGATCGGGTAAATATTTGTTAAAGGAGTGAATGAACTTGGAATGAACGAACAAGAGACCAGCTTTCTGGCCGGCTCCATCCCGGGTGCTCCCCTCAGGGACCTGCCTGGCAGGACCACCCTGGCTGTGCTGCCTCCCCCAGGCGGGGGCAGGGGCGGGGAGGGGGTCACATCCCAGGTCAGGAGACTGAGGCCTGGACAGGGGAGGCATGTCCAGCACCACGTGACATCCTACAGGCTGGTACCCAGGCCACCCTGAAGGAGCCTCAAATGATGCGATTAAATAGCAGCCACAAGTCACTCCTCAGCCCTTTAACTTTGCACTTCACTTCCATATTCATTGTCTTGTGCAGGCCCTGGGAGGGAGGCATCATTTCCCGAATTTCAGAAGAAATTAAGGTTCAGAGACATAAGGGATTCACCCAAAGTCTCACAGCTCATCAGGGAGGAGTCGGGATTTAAATCTGTGTCTGCTACCCAGCTCGGGGCTTCCTGCGCTCACCGCTGACCTCTCTCCCGTCAGCCCCGGGGGACGCTCCTGGCAGCTGGAGCGCGGCAGGGCAGTGACGAAGGCTCCAAGCAAGCCCCACTGGCCACCCCTCCTCCCGGCAGGCGGGACAGCCCAGGTGGGCCTGCCGGGACGAGGGGAGCAGCTGGGGGGACAGAGCTGCCCAGCTCGCTCCCCAAACCCAGGCAGAGGCCTCAAACCCCCACCCCCAGCCTCACTCCCACACCCCATCAGCCTCCAGCCACTGCCATTCTAAACCCCACATCTCTCCCAAACCCACCCTGTCCTCCCCATGCCCACTGCCCCTGCCCTGGTCCAGGCCACATCGCTGTCATGTCTCACCCATACTCTTCTGACAGCCTCCGGTCCGGACACCCACCGTCCACCCTCTACCCAGCAGCAGAGTGATCTTCCCTGAGCTCGAATCCCATTTCCCTCCCCAGTGGCTTCCCCACTCCCCGCCCTCGCTCTTCCCAATCCTGCCCTTATAGTGTTTGTAAATGTGCATCATTGCTAAGAGTGTACGCTCCCCGAGTTCAAATCCGTGTCTGCCACTCACTAGCTGTGCAACCTTGAGCAAGGCACCCAACCTCTCTGTGCCTCAACTGCCTAGTCTGTAAAATGGGAATAATAATAGCATCCCCTCAGAGGGTGGTTGTGCAGATAAAATGAGTTAAAATGTGTAAAGCACCAAGAACAGCACCTGGAACATAACGCTACGTAAGAGTCTGTTGTTATTTACAATTATTTTTGTGATTATTTGACTTGGGTTTTTCTCCTTCAGGAAATTAGAAGCTCCGTGAGGATGGGGGTTAGACTGGGAGGGCTGCTCTGCCCGCAGCCTTTGTTCCATTTCCCCAGTTCTGGCTGGGCGTGGCCGCGAGGCAGGGAAAGGGCATGCCCTCAGCGAGACGCTGTCAGAGGCAGAGTTCCAGTCCTGATGAAAACGACAGGCGGCAGCCGGAGAGGACTCTCCCCATGGAGGGCTGGGGAGAGGCTGCACCCTCCGGAGCCCCGAGTTCCTGGGAGCCCCCACGGGGCCAAAGCTCCCTTTGTCCAGAAGGTCGGGAGCAGCTGGCCAGCTGTGGGGGAGTTCCGCTGCCCCGCTCCAGCCGGCAGCCCAGATGTGCGTGTTTGCTCAGCCGAGGCCGGGCTGTGAAGAAGCCTTGTTGAGCACCATGAAAGGGGGCTTGTGATGGGTTAGACGGCCCCCGCGCCCCGGCCTGCCTGCCTCCAAGACAGCGAGCAGGAATGCAGCCCGCAGGAAGCCCTTCCCACTAGGCCTGCCAAGTGCCCTCTCCCCGGGAAGTCACTGGCATGAACAGGTCCCACGTGCCAACTGCAGACATCCCTGCTCTGATCCGTCCTCGGTTTCCTCTTCTGTAAGATGGAGAGGGGCCCCAGCCTCTCCCTCCACTCAGGGAGGCCATGGTGGGTGTGGGGACGGGCGAAAGAGCTTCACGGGTGAGACTCTCGAGTCAGAAAGACCAGAAAAGAATGCTCATCTCTGTGAACCTCAGTTTTTCCATCTGTAAATGGGGATGGTAACTACTGCCTCATGGGGCTGTCCTGGGGACAAAATGACATAACGGGAAGAAAGGGCCAGGTACGGGCTGACACATAATAGGTGCTCAATAGCTCTTCTCCTTCCCTATTCACCAGGCACTGCAATGGGCAGGGAGTCCACGAATGCCTGCACTGGGGAGAGGTGGGTGTCCCCCTCCCACTGTCCAGAGCAAGAGCTGCTGCTGAAGGCCCTCAGCCCAGGCATGGTGGCATGCAGCTGGGCAGCCTGTGTGCCAGGCACACAACTCTGTGTCCAGGTGGAAGAGTCTCTGCCCTCAAACTCCTTCCTCCCAGAGTCCCCGAGCACAGCTTGTTTCCTGACACAGCTGGTACCTGGGCACAGCCGGTCTTAGGTCTCTGGATATAATCTATCCTTGGGCCCACCCCAGCCCTTGGCAGGGCCAGTCCCTGGGCTCAGCTGGTTTGCCAGGTACAGCTGTCCTGGAACATAGTCGATCACTGGAAAATGCTAGTCCCTGGACACAGTTGGTCCCTGGAAACAGTCTCTAAGCAAAGTCAGCCCTGGGTACAGTTGGTCCTGGAGCAATAGGCACTCTCTGGGCATAATCAGTCCATGGGCACAGGTAGACTCTGGGTCCAGTAGGCTCTTGGGTGCAGTCACAGTAGGCAAAGTCAGGCCTGGGTACAGATGAGCCCCAGACACAGTGAGTCCCCAAAGCATCTCTGAGAACAGTTGTTCCTGGGTGCAGTCACTTCACAGGCACAGTTAGTCCCTGAACATGGCTAGCTCCTGGGCATAGTTAGTCCCCCTGGGCACAGTCAGCAGTCAGTCCCTGGGCACAGTTGTTTCTGGGCTCAGTTGGTCCCCCAAGTGGTCAGTCCCTGAGGAAGAGTCCATCCTTGACCGCAGGGCAAAGTGGATCCCCGACAACCCTCTGAGACCACCCCCATTGACTGGCACGCATAGACCGTCACTCCTTTTTGGCCCTAGTCCCTCCACAGAGGCCCTGGAGAGCTGAGACCCACAGAGGGGATGGGAAGCATCTTCCGGGTCCCAAGAGCCCTGGCGTGGCCTGCTTCAGGGCAGGTGGGGAGGGCTGTGGGGGGAGAACTAGGCCTGGCCCCACCAGGCCTCCTCTGGAGTCTGCCTTCAACACCGGAGGGGGCAACGAAGCACGGCCGGAGTCTGTCGTCTGCACCCTGCGCTCCCGCCCTCTATGCAGAGTGACCCACAGGTGTGTGCAAGGGGCCGGGCTGGCCAGCTACTGAGTCTCCCCGCGACCATGGGTAAGTGCATTAGCCAAGCTCCTCCAGTTGTAAGGCTACAAATTCCCAACCAGATGGCTGGCCCTGTCCTCTACCCAACATCCTCACAACCTTAGGCATGGCACTAACAGGGAAAGGGGAGGCAGCTGGTGCTGGCTTTCTGATGCTTCCTGGGTCCAATCAGCCCTGCAACTCCATCACAACCCAGTCCAGCTGGGAAGGGGCAGCCAGCCCCAGGGTGGGGGTTCAGCCCGCACGGGGGCCCCGTTCACCAGGCCTGTTTGGCACTCATTCCCTCCTGCCCTCGTTACGCTCTGCAGGGGGCATGGTTCCTGAAGGATGATAATGCGATGTGGCATCCCATTAGCCAGCACCTGCCCTTCCTGCCCACCTTCCTCCCCCCCTTCCTCCCCCCCCCCCACGTGGGCACATCGATGCCTAATTAAATCGCCAGTGTAGCAGTACACGTCACATCTGTTTTAGGGTCTAGGGATGAAGCGAGCAACACCCACCAGCCACCCATCACAGGGGGCACCACCCACACAACAGCCCTGACATCCCAGACAAGCCCCACGGCTCGCGGACAGCTCTAGGTCTGCTCATTCAGATCCCCTGTGCTTGCACCTTCGAAAAGAAAACAGAGGAAAAATCTATTTCTGGGAAAGCATGCAACAAGGGGTTTCCACATGGACAGGGTCAGGAGGGAAACTGGGGAGAAGGGGCTCCAGCAGAGTTAGCCAAGCCAGGGCTCACTAGCTGAGGTCTTCCAGCTGCAGACCCCCTAGGGTCCAAGGGCTGGACCCTGTAAGGTTAGTAATTGACTTACATTCTCTCCATCACTAGTGCCCAACCAAAGCCATTCAACCAGGAGTCCAAGAGAATTTCCACAGGGAGTCCCAAAACTCAAAAGCTGAAAAGCAAGTCACCCTGAAGTGGCAAAAAAACTTAAACTAGGTCAGTCTAGTTCAGACTGGTCCCAACTGGCTGTGACTAGATCTAACCGATCCAAGCTGGCTCAAATCAAACCAGACCTGCTGGGGCCAGCTCCAAAGGTGTGGGGCCGGCCAAGACTGCATCAAGCTGAAGCAAACTGGTTGTGACCTGCTCAAACCACCTGGAGCCACGGGAAGGCCGGCAATCTTGACACCTACTTCTTTCGTGTCAGCCCTTGCGTAGTGTATCTTCATTTATCCCTTCCTCTTAAAATTTCCAGAATCCTTTTGTTTTCAGCATGGATTCTGTAAATAATATTTGTAATCCAAGCCTCACATCACGTTCAAAGCATACGTCTCCCCTGCTACGAAGGTGGCACAGTGCAGAGGTTAAATGCAAGTTGACGACCTGAGCTCCTGTCCCCACACTGCACTTTCCTGGCTGTGAGATCTTGAGTGACCTAATCTTTCTTACTCTCAGTCTCATGTGTAAAAAAATTCCACTAATTATAGGACCCGCTTCACAGAGGGAAGTTTTGAAAATTGAGATGTAAGTATAGATATATAGATATAGATATAGATTAATTAGAGCTGTGCCTGGCACCTAGTAACCACTCAATACATGGAAGTCGTGTTATATTATTATTAGTGCTTGGCTTTGACCACGTGCAGCATCGCCCCTGGAGTCAGATGATCAGAATTTGGACTGCTACGCTGCCACTTCCTTACTGTGTGAACGTAAGTAAGTCACTTAACTTCTCTTAACCTCAATTTCCCCAACTGAAAATGAAGGTCGCAACACCTGCTTCAAGGGTTGTCTAGAGTATTAAATAAGACACACTGCACAAAGCACTTGCACCATGCCTGGAACACGAGAAACACAGTACTCGATACACGTTGGCTAGTGTTGTATAAATGCGAACACGTAATGCTAACTGTGCCAGGCAATGTGCCAAATGTTTTATGCGTATTAACTCCATTAATCTTCACAACAGTCCTAAGAAGTAGGTGCTGTTATTATTACCATTTTCAGGAGAGGAAACTAAGGCTCAGAACATACCACAGTGCCTGGTGGCTTCGAAATACTTAGGGAGGAAAGGAAATGGTGCATTTGTCAAGGTGGAGGGCAGTGAGGATTGGGCCAGAGGACAAGTCTTGGGAGTATATTAAAAGAGGGGTATATTAAAAAGAGGGCGGGCTTTGAAGCCAGGCAAACCTGGACTCAAGTCCCCAGTTCAAACACTACCTAGGTCTCAGTTTCCTCATCTCTCAAATGGGAATAATAAACCTTACCCGTGGAATTGTGAGGATTCTATTAGATATCAGTTATAGCTTGCACACAGTAGGTGCTCAAAAAATGTAAGCTCTTGCTCTTCTCTTCCTCCCCAAGGACTTTAGGCATCCAAAATGGTGTGCATTTGCACGATGACATTTGTCTAGGATGGCCTGTTTATGGTGCACAAACAAAATTCTTTTTAAATCTTTAGACGACATCTGCCCATGTATACTGTCCACCTCTAATGTGGCATCTGTCCGGAGGCCACCCTCCCCCACTGCACATCGAACACCTCTTAGCAGAGAGACAGGACACACAACTATCCCACCACGTGCCGAGGTTTCTGCCAGAACCAAGCAGAGTTGTCCTGGAGGAGCCAGCCAGATGGATGTGATGAGCTGCACCTCAAGCCAAATGTGCCTGTCGAGTGGAAGTTCAGTGAGGAAGGAGGAGGAGGCCCAGGTATGTGAGCACCCTCGGGTACACTGCTGCACGGCTGGGCCCAGGACGTCCGGCCCTGAACCAGAGAGGATCTACTTGATCCTGCATCCACAGCTGCCTTGGGGCTGAGACCCTTCCTGGATGACCCTCCTCTCCGCTCCCCACCAGCATGTGTGGGGCAACAGCATCCCCTGATCTCACTGACAATGACAGTGATGACCACGATGGCGATGGTTATGACAATCCAGCATTTACTTACAACACAATGTGCCAGGCACTTTTTATAAAATATATTAGTATATTCTCAACTTCTGAGAGACTGGGGATTTTATTTCTATGTGACAGAAACTCGTAGAGGATAAGTAACCAGCCAAGGGACACGCAGCTGGTCAGTGACGGAACTAGAGATTTGAGTCCATGTTGCCTCATTCCAGAGAACTATCTTCTGCCTCCATCCCCATGGACCCAAAAGTTCCTCTTCTTACTCCCTTCCTTCTTCAAAGGTCAATGTCCTCTGCGCAAGCAGGCTGGGCCCTGGGTAAGATATCAAGGATAAAATATGGTCTAACCTTAAGGAGCTCAAAGTCAATAAATAAGAAGAATCGGCTGGGCACAGTGGCTCACACCTGTAATCCTGACACTTTGGGGGGCCAAGGTGGGAGGATCACTTGAGGCCAGGAGTTTGAGACCAGTCTGGGCAAGAGCGAGACCCTGTCTCTACAAAAAATAGAAAAGTTAGCCAGGCGTGGTGGCACGTGCATGTAGTCCCAGCTACTCGGGAGGCTGAGGAAGGAGGATCGATTGAGTCCAAGAATTCGAGGTTGCAGTGAGCTATGATAATGCCACTACATTCTAGCAAGGGTAACAGAGCAAGACTCTGTCTATAAATAAATAAATAAATAAATAAATAGTATGTGTCTCTGCCATAGAACAAAATTATTTATCCCAGTCAGGTTGCATGATTAAAGGTCTAAAATCCAACCTGAAGAAGGTGATGGTTCTTTTCAGCTCTATCACTCTCAGGCCATACCTGGAGTGCTAGATCCAGTTCTAGATTTCCAGAGGCTCCCAGACATGTTGAATTCCCCAAAAAAAGAAGAGACTAAGTTGAGGAATGGACCTAAAATTTAGACTTGTGAAGAGCTGAAAGGACGTTTAACCCAGAAGAGGAGAGGCCTCAGATATTGTTTTACTGTTTTTCAAATTCTTGAAGGGCTCTCATGTGACAAAAGAAATGAAATTACTCTATGAGGCTCCATGGGACAGAGCCCAAACCAGTGGAAGTTACAGGGACAATTCCAAGGGGCACAGTCAGAGCTGAGCTCTTGGAGAAGATGACCTCAGGAAAGTGTGTCCTTCTTTCCCAAGAATACGCATACAGAGTCCAGAAAGCTATTTGGTTTGGAAGTTGTGGAAGAATTCGGGCATCTGAAGGAGTTGCAACAGACCTCAGTAAGAGTCCTTACGATAGAGTCTAAATGGCAGGGGTCAGGAGCACAGACCCTGAGCGTGCATCAGGAAGGAGGTATCAGGAGGGCCCTGGCCTTCAGAGCCCTGGGAGTCAGATTAGGCCATGCTTTGCTACAGTAAGAGCAGCAAAAAAGAAAAACAAAAGCTCCGTGGTTTAAAAAATACAGGTTTATTTCCCTGGGGCGGGATGGACTGTCCAGACCTGTCCTCCCTGCACTTGGCCTTCTCACCTCTGCTCCTCTTACAAAGCTCTGCATCTGGGTGCCTCCCACTCTCAGGGACACTTATGAAGGACACCCAACGTGAAAACAAATAAAAGGAAATCACCCCATCAGAGCTATAAGTAATAATCAATAATTCAAAGCCTTGATAAAGTCTTGCTGGAGAGCGCTTCAGAGAGAAGGCTCGGGCTGAGTTTCATGGTTAATTCAATGTCAATTAGCTGATTGCTAACTTCCCTCCAGCGAAATCGCATGCAGTGCAGGGGAGAGAAATCAAACGTGCTCTCGCTTTAACAAGCCTGGTGTTTCAATCATTCATCTCTGGCCGCAGGCTCAGAATCAATGTCAACAGACGTTCCTTCACAGTTTTATCAACCATTTCTGCATGTCACTGTTTTCTCAGCTGCCCTTAATTGTCCCATCCCTGGGAATCAGAGCTACCTGAAATCCAAAGTCAGGAGAGCAGCCCTCTGCTTCCTAGAAGGTGCAGGACCCACCGCTCCTGAAACTCAGTTTCCCCATGATAATCTCACACTCCAAGAGTGCTGTGGTCAGTCAGTGTGTCAGTGCGCGAAAAGGGAACAGCAATGGGCTTGGTACACAGTAAGTGCTCAAATGGGGCAGTTTTCCTCTGCCCTCGCGAGTCCTTCGCCTCCGCGCCTCCAAGCCCCTGGGGAGGCCATGGCCGCCTTCAGCACCATGGCCAGAGCCTCTGCCCAAAGTTGGAGGTGAGAGGGGAGGGGCAGGCCGAGATGCTGCAGGGCTCAGAGTTGGAGAGCCAGAGGGAAAATTCATGCGAAGGGATCCCCGAGATCACTGAGGCCAACCACCTCCCTTTGATTAGGAGGAAAAGGGACCAGAGAAGGCATCACGAAGAAGATGCCAAGTCTCTGGCTCCCAGGTACAGCATCGCCATATCTCACACTGGTCCGCAAACAGAAAGGTCAGGATGCTGATCCCCCTCCTCCTTCCTGGGAACCTTTAGGGATGGGACACAAGAGGGGAGTTATTTACATACAGGGAGACCCAGGAAGGGGCTGTCTGGGGGAAGAGATGGTGACAAGAAACCTGGGTTCTCTCTGGGAGCTCAGCACTAGTCCTGTTTTCCCAAGAAGGGCCCTTTGCCTACCTCTTCCCACAGTCGTGAGCTGGGGCTTCAGATCTCTCACATGCCTGGCACTGTGCACGGCACTGAGGGTGGGGAGAGGCTCCCCACACACATCTAGCACCTTCTCTTGGCAGACGGACATATGTTTTTCACAAGCGTGTAACAGGCCCATACCCTGTGGACCATGCCCATGTGTGTAATGAGCACAGATATTTTGTCCTGTGCAAGGCTGAGAATGTGCCTTCCTTGGCCCACAGGTCCTCAGGATGGCCTCTCCTTCCCTGGGGCATGGTGAGGAAGGCCACGCCCTCCAGTCTCCCCATCACAGGCTGTCCCTTGGGCTGGGGCTTGCCCAGGTATGGCCCTGGCCAGGGCTGGAAGACCCAGGAGCTGTGCCCACCAAGCCTACCTGTGGCCCCTCTTAGCCAGGGATCTGTAGGGTGTTTGTTTTTAAAAGAAGAAAGAACTACAATTTCTGGTCCCTGTTAGGCTGTGAATCATAATAGTGAAAACCTACAGAGTCCTAGAGATCTGGGTTTGAATCCTGGCTCCACTACGTACTAGCTCAGAGTTACGTACTAGCTGTGGGACAGTGAAGGGTTATTTAACCTCTCAGAGCCCCAGTTTCTTTATTTGTATAAGGAGGATAATGATAGTACTGAACATATAAATTGTTGAGGGGATTAAATGAGATAGTCCATGCAAAGTGCTTAGCATGGTGCCCAGCAGAGAGTAATGATGATCTTTGTTTAGTAAAAGTTTCTTCTGGAAAAATTCCAAGCCTCAGGGATTTTCCAGGAGTCCGTCCACGACAGAATTGGCATGAGGGTATTCAGGGCGTACCAAGGGCCCCTTCAACCTCTTGGCCCAGACAGTGTTGGAACTCAATCTGAGGCCATGTTCTGAGGTTCAATTTCAGGCTCAGTCTGGGCCCAAGTTCAAAGCTCTGCAACTACCTCATAACATGGCCTTGGGAAAGTCCCTTCCCAGTGAGACTCAGTTTTCTCATCTGTAAAATGAGAACAACGATCTTGTCCAGCTTGCCTTCCAGACGTCCTGGCAGAGTGTCATCAAATCACGCATGCGAAGGCGCATGTCAACCTCAGGAATCAGCTTCCTCCTCAGGTCAAGTTCCTCTGGACCTCAGATCTGCTAGATGAGACATTCTTCTCCCTGTTTCCATAAGCCCACGGTGGAGGCCTTTCCCTCAGATCAGAGTAGCCGGGCAAGGGACTGGATGGGGGTGGGGGGAGGACACCCCAAGGCTCTGCTGTTCCTCCCAGCAGCTGGGAACGGAAGGCTTGGAATTCACCGCACACGTATTTGCTGACTTCTCTGCACTCTGCCAGCTCTGGGCATTCACTTCCCAGAAGTTTATTTGAGGAGACACAGATGAGCCAGATTTGGGCTCCGCAGACCTGCCCAGACAACCGGGCTGAGCCCTTTCTCACTCTCGCTCGCACACACCCTCCACCTCCCCGGGCTTCCCTTTGTCTGTCTGCCTCTCCTCGACGACCTGCCCTGTGCACTCTTTCTCCTCCTGCTGTTTATCCTCCATTGGATCGCCTGGCCCACATTCATTCCCTGTCCTCGCCAGCCCTGCTCCGTGCCCCAGGAGACTGACCCCAGAGGACGGCAAGCCTGGGTGCCCCTGGTTGGGTTCAGCTGCTGCGAGGCTCTGGCAGAGACTGGAGGGAGGGGAGAGCGAGGTCAGGATTCCCCCCCCAACTCCTCCTCCTGGGCAACATTTTTAGCAGTGGCTGTGCTTCTCCATGACTACAGCTCGCACCAGGCGTCCCCTCCTCCTCACCGCCAGCCCACGCTGGGCTCCAAGGACACCGCTTCCTCCCCTCGTCCCATCAGCCCTCAAGGGGGCAAGGACTTCTGACTGCTGCTAGTCCCTGGAGCCTCACCTCTCTTGTTGCTTCCTAAACTCCCTCCGTGCCTCTGTAGGTAGCCCATCCGCCACGGTCCCCGCGTGCAAACCATCTGAGGTGAACCCTGTTTCCTGCCGGGACCCAACCAAACACTCCTCAGCCAACCCACGTGCTTCCGTGTTCTGGGCATCTCCCACCGTCTCTCCCTCACAAGTTCTCCCGAGCTCAGGGTGGGAAACATGGAGACTGTTTGTCACATCCCTTAGTGGAGACCACCCCAGGGTGCTGAGGGCTGCGGGAGGGTGTCCCTGCTGTTACACACACACACACACACACACACACACACACACAGATCCCGGAGCCCCTCTCATCTTCCGCACAGGTCAGAGAAAAACCAGGGAGAGCACGGAACCTAGAGTCAGAAGAGCTGGGTTAGAGCACCCCCTCTGCCATGAACCGGCTAAGGCATTTAATCACCTCCATTTCTGCCTGTGTGACAGAAAGAAACGCAGACCTCTGCCCAAGCCATTATGGGATGTGGTGGGCTGACGGACACGGATGTGGCTTGTAAACTGTAACCATGATACAGACGTGAGAAATCGTTCCTGAGCTCTCACAAGAGGCCAGCAGGCCTCCTTCAAGCTGTAAGGTGGGGAAAGGATGACAGGCCTGCGGGACCGCCAGCGTCTGGTGACCACGGCTGCTCCCTGCCCCATGGGTGAGGAGGAGCCAGTGTTTCCAACTAGCGATGTAGGGGCTGAAGTCCGGTATCGGACTCAGGCGGGGGTTGGATCTGCATTTGAGTTGGGGCTGAGACTGAGGCTGAGTTTGAGATGGGACTAGGGCTGGGACGACGATTGAGGTTAAGGCTGTGAGTGGGTCAGACCTGAGGTTAGGGCCGAGGTGGGGTCAGGGGCTGAATTTAGAGTTGGGGCTGAGTTTAGAGCCGGGGATGGACTTGAGGTTGGGGGCTGAGGGTTGAGTTTGGGGCTGGATTTGGAACGGAGATCAGAGTGGGCTGGAGTTTCAGTAGGTCAAAAGCTAAAGGCTGACATTGGGGTGAAAGCCAAGATCGGCTCTGAGTTGAGGCCGGAGGCATGAGGCTCCAGAACCCTCCCTGCCCACTCAGACCTCCACTGGGCTCTGGGAATCTAACCGACCAGCACAGTGGGGGTGTTGGCATATTGACATCTCCTCCTTCCCCTCCCTCGGGCGACTACTCCATTCGTTCATTCATTATTCCATTCAATAAAAATATGTATTAATCACCTGCCATGTGCTGATCCTGAATGCACTGGTAAGCCAAGCAGATGTGGCCACAGAGCTTATGCTTTAGAAGGGAAGAAAGACAATAATGCAACATTCCCAGGACTAGATGCATAATTAAAAGTGTGCAAAGGGCTACAATGAAAGGCCCAGGCAGCCATGTGCCAGAACGCACAGCAGGTAGAGTCGTGGAAGGATGGGTGCGATGGAAGCCTCCTAAGTGGTTCAAAGTTAGCACGGGGGGAACAGATGACAGAGGGGTTGACTCCGTCTAGTAATCAAGGAATGCACTGAGGAAGGGATGGCATTGTGCGAGCTTCTCTATTGTCTCCTCTAACCGTGACACTAGGAGGCAGTGGATGCCGTGGATTTGGAGTCAGATAATGTGGTCTCAAAGCTAGACTATGCCAGGTACGAAAAAGCTGAGCTGTGTAACCTTGGGCAAGTGACTTCCCCTCTCTGAGCCTCAGTCCATCCTTTAAGATGATGATAGTAATAGCTACTTCGTGGGGCTCCGTGAGGATTCAAGATGCTGTGTATGAAGTTCCTGGCACGTGTTAGGTGCTCAATTAATGACAGTTCCCTCCCCTTCCCAGGGCAAGGAGAGCAGCAGGAGCTTGGTGCTAGCAGCCGACACCTTTCAGGCACCCACTCGGGGTCCAGCTGTTCAGGCTTGAGCTGTCACCCCCGCAGGCCCAGGCACGATTTCTCCCCAGAGTTCACGCTCCCCAGGGTGCAAGCATGATTTACACAGCCACAGGGACAACTCCGACTTGGACTAAAACCTAATGACTGGAAACAAGACGAGTAATGAAATTCTACGCAGAAAATTTACAGGGGAGATTTATTAGGTGAGTTTTATTTATGATGCTGAGCACTTAGGGCTCCGGGGTGGGGTGTGGCATTGGACAAATAAATCCAGTCCACACACTCCCAGCCCAGACATCACCTGCCCTGGTATGACCTCCACTCGGCAGTCCCAGACTCCTGTGGGTGGGAGACCCCTGCACAGCCCCCTGTGACCACCGAACTCACAACCGCTCTGCTCGGACTCTTCCTTCTTCTGCTGCCTTGCCCCGGTACTGCCAGCCTCCCCGGCATCTCTGCTGGATTGTTCCTGGGCAGGTCGGACCTGGAGGCTGGACCTCAGGAACATGGTGGGGGGCGGCTGGAAAGCAGGAGCTTCAGCAGTGGCCAGCCCAGGCTTAGCACCTAAGGAACCTGACCACGCGTCAGTGTCCCTGAGGGGTGAGGTGGCAGGCAGAGAGAGAAGCAGAAACCCAAGGATGAGGAAGGTGCCAGCAGGGCCCTTAGGGCAGAACCTTCTTGTGATCAGGACAGGTGAGCAGCTGGTAGGAGTCTAGAAGGGAAACTGAGGCAATTCTGTGCTGCACCAGGGTCTATAAGGGGCCAAAGATCCAGTCAAGAGCTCCAAGACTGTTTTTAGCTACAGAAAGCAGAGCTCTCTCCTGCTCCCCTCCCCTCACAGCTGCCCCCTCCTGATTGTCCTAGGGTGGGAGAAAAAGCTGTTGCCTCCCATAGCCCTCCCCCGCGCCTCCTCCCCCATCACTCCCTCCAGCCCCTTTCACCCACCTGCTTCTCTTGACTCCAACAACTCCTCGACCTATTTTCTCCTCTGTTCATCCCACACCAAGCACACTGGCCTCCTTGTTATTGCTCAAACATGTCCAGCAAGTTCCTGCCCCAGGATCTTTGCACGGCCTAGAATGCTTGTCCCCCAGTAAACAGCACAGCTCAATCCCTGACACCTTCTCAGTGAAGTCCACCATGCTCCTGACCAACCCAGGAAAATGTCAACCTCCCCCTGACACTTCCTGTCCCCTTCCCTGCTTTATCTTTTCCCCTTAGCACATATCACTAAATGTCTTATATTTTACTTCTTTATCTTGCTTATTGGATGTCTCCCCCATGAGAACATAAGTTTTGTCCAAGAGGACAAAGATTTTTGTTGTTTTTTTTAACCACTATAATCCTCAGCTCCTAGAACAGGATCTCGCATGTGAAAGGTACTAATAAAAGATTTGCTGGAAATTTGAGCTTCATCTCTAATAAGGCCAGCTGCCCCTTATTGGACACTGTACACACGAGTACATGCACGGTGCCAGGTACTGTGCCAAAGGTCCCTTCCCCACGGTTACCTCTGCTAATGGCTCATTCAGCAAGCACCTACGGTGCCTGCTCCCGTGCCAGGTACTGAGGGCGCCAGAGGAATCAAACCCAGGCACTGCACTCAAGCAGCTCCCGGTCTCGGGGGCAGAAGAGACCCAGACCCAGCAGGGGCAGTTCTGTGTGCTCAACGCACAGCCCCTGGGAGACGACAGAGGAACCAGCTAGGGAGGCCCAAGTGCCAGGACAGTCAGAGAGACTTAAGGGGCGCAAGCAGCCCCTGCAGGGAGGCAGGGGGACCATAGGTTCTGGCAGCACAGGCCTTGGAGCCCGTGGGCAAGGGGTCCCAGCTCTGCCATATGCCAGCTGTGTGACCCCATGTGCCTCAGTTACCTCACCTGTAAACTGGAAATAGTACGGTGCCTACTCGCTGGATGGCTGTGAAGATGAAATGAATCTTGTAAAGCTCCTCGAACAGACCCACAACGTAATTAATAAGCACACGATAAACATTAGCCATTACCATTGCTGCTTTTATTGTTGCTATTGAAAATGAACAGGCAAGGGGGAAGAGGAAAGAATTTGAGGCAGCAGTCTGGGCTGAGGTTAAAGGCAGAAAAAGTATATTCATGTTCAAGCTGAGCTACAGCAGAGCCTTCCGTACTGGTCCCAGGGCTGTGCGACTAAACGTCTAACAACTGGCTGTGGGGGTGGAGGGCTCTGACTTGCAGCATTTGCTGATTTTTGTGATGCAAATGCTCCCACCATGGCCAATTTCGAATTACCAATGTGACATCATTGAACAAGAAGCTGGGAAGAGGTGCACAACTGACACTTGCGAGCGTAGGCTGGCTGAAAAGGGAGGGCCTCGCCCACCCCACCGCACCCTAGTCCCTGGCAGGGCTGGCTCCGTCTTTGCCTGCCCCTGGCCCCCATGTTGGGCTCTAGAAGGGAAAAAGATTAGGCGCAGAGTCAGGGCAGGGAGAGGCCATCTCAGATATGGCCTGAAGCCCATGTGTGGCTGGACCTCAGAGATCCCTGACTCTGGGGAATCTTGGGGGCCAATCTATCTCTGTCTGTCTGTCTGTCTCTGTCTCTCTCACACACACACTAACATGTACACATATACTCACACAGGACACACATACACACACACATATACCCCTGAACACATGCACACGCTCACCCAGCAATCCTCAGCCCTGAGCCCTGGGGCCACCTGGATATGGGCACATCTGCCTCCAGGGAGGGCCAAGGTGATTTGAGCCCTTGGTATCCCAGAGAGATCAAGGGATGAGGACCTTCCCATAACCCACATTCCAACCTCCCACCTGAATTCCCTTTTAAGAGCCTGGGTCCCTTCTCATGGGCTCGGATGCGGGAGGCTCTAGAAACCAACTTCAGAGACTTGGGGCTGGGCCAGCCCCCGCAGAGCTGCTCTACCGAGGGGGAAGGAGCCCTGGAAGCTCCAGGGTTTGCCACCTTGCTCCTTCCCTCCCACCAGCCCTCCCCTGCAGGTTATCAGCGTGAAAACAGGAAGGCTGGCAGTGCTATTAATAATACATGAAGCCGAGCTCTGCCCCGATCAGGCGGGCAGAGGCAGAGAGGCAGCTCCAGCCCCCAAGGGAGGGAGAGAGCCCGGCTGCTGGGGGCCTGGCTGGCTGGGCCTTGGGGCAGGGGTGCAGGAGCCCCTCTCCTCCTTTTCCCATTTGCGTTGTGCATACCCCACACTAAGGCCAGATACTGGTGCTCCCTTTATTTTGCTAACTGTTGTTTCCCTCCTTAGCTACCGCCTGTGTCCTGCAGAAGCTTCAGCCAATGTGGAAAATCATTTGGGCTGGGATCCTAGAGTTTGGGAACCTGCAGAGGACAGCTTTGGTGTCAAACTCAAGCTTTGGTGTCAAACTCAAGCTTTGATGTCAAACAGATCTGGGTCTGAATCCTAGCCCATGCTCACATACTGTGTGACTTCAGAAAAATCACCTTCCCTGTCTGAGCCTCAGATTTTTCACCTACAAAATCAGCGATTGCTAAGGAAACGATGGGAATAAACAAAAGAATAGATGTGAAACCCCTAGCATATAGTAAATGTTCAACAAATGATAGCTGGCTATTATTATTGCTACGACTATGATCTTGGGCAAGTTTCTTCTTTCCCTGGGCCTCAATCGTGACATCTATAAAATGAGGGGGTGGTTTGGTCCAAGTGCAGTGGTGTTTACAACTAATTGATCACAACCAGTTACAGATTCCTTTGTTCCTTCTCCACTCCCACCGCTTCACTTGACTAGCCTGAAAAATAAAATAAAATGAAATGAGGGGGTTGAACTAGTTGATCTCTAACAGCCCTCCAAGTGCCAGTAGGATTTTCATGACTACACAGTGAGAAACCTTAGGCCATGCACGTAATGTTACATGAGAATTAATGTCACACGCACACACACGTTAGAGAGCACACACGCGCGCGCACACACACCCCTAAGGGGTTAGAGAAGAGTAGGGAGGCATCTATTTTGACCATGGAGGATAGAAAAAGCCTCCCTGAGGAGAAGAGGGGACACCTGAGCAGAAATCTGAATCAAGTGAGGGAGTGAACACACGAAGAGATGGGGAGATCACTCCTGGCAAAGGGGACAGCAAGTGCAAAGGCTCCGAGGTAGGAATGAGCTTAGCAAGTTCAAGAACTACAGGGGGGGGCCGGGCGCGGTGGCTCACACCTGTAATCCTAGCACTCTGGGAGGCCGAGGCGGGCGGATTGTTTGAGCTCAGGAGTTCGAGACCAGCCTGAGCAAGAGCGAGACCCCGTCTCTACCAAAAAAATAGAAAGAAAATTAATTGGACAGCTAAAAATATATAGAAAAAATTAGCCGGGCATGGTGGCGCATGCCTGTAGTCCCAGCTACTTGGGAGGCTGAGGTAATAGGATCGGTTGAGCCCAGGAGTTTGAGGTTGCTGTGAGCTAGGCTGATGCCACGGCACTCTAGCCAGGGCAACGGAGCGAGACTCTGTCTCAAAAAAAAAAAAAAAAAAAAAAAAAAGAACTACAGGGGGGCTGCACATGGGAGCGAAGAGGAAAACGGCAGGAGGGAAGGTCTGCAAGGAATCACCCTCAAGGGGTCTCGAAGGCCCTGAAAACGACCTGGCTTCTATCCCGTGTGAGACAAAAGCATTTCAAGTGCTATGAGCAGAAAAGGGACCTAATCACCAAGATCTTAGAGGATTCCCCTGGCTGCCGTGTAAATAATGGGCTCTAGAGCATCACTGCCCCATAGAAATATGATTCCAGCCACACGTATAATCTTAAATTTCCTAGCGGCCACATCAAAAACCGTAAAGTAACAGTGAAATTCACTTCAATAATATATTTTGTTTCACCCAAAATATTATCATTATAACGTGTCATCTATATAAACAAATTCTTAGAGATAGTCTGCATTGTTCTTTTCATACTAAGTCTTCAACATCCAGTACATATTTTATACCTACTTACAGCACATCTCAATTTGGCCTAGTCACGTTTCAAGTGCCCACTGCGTGGGCACTGCAGGGGCACTGCACGGGCAATGTGTGGGCCTGCATGGGCACTGTATGGGCACCGCATGGGCACCGCATGGGCACCGCATGGGCACCGTATGGGCACCGCATGGGGACCGTATGGGCACCGTAAGGGCACCGCATGGGCACCGTATGGGCACTGCATGGGCACTGTATAGGCACCGTATGGGCACCACATGGGCACTGTATGGGCACCGTATGGGCACCGCATGGGCACCGTATGGGCACCGCATGGGCACTGTATGGGATGGCACAGCTCAAGAGGGGCAGGAAGATCAGGTAGGAGGCAGTTGCCAGGTGCAGAGAGGTGGGGCTTAAAATCCAATGGCAGCAGCAGAAGGGGCAAGTCCTGCTTTGTGGGATCCTTGTGGGTAAATGAGGTAGGGCTGTGACGAGAAGGGTGGGTAGCTGTTACGAGTTACGTTATGAGTGTTTAGTAGCTGTTATGGTTTGGTGTTATTACTTACAGTTGCCCGGCCACTGAGGACTCTGGCTATGCAGCAGGCACAGTGCCAAGGGCCAATCCTTAGGTCTTCAGTGTCCTCTCATCTGATCCCTTGGAGACCCAAGGAGGGCAGCCCCCATCCCCCAACAACAGCACTGGGTGGGGAGGGGGAGGTACGAGCTTGGAGCAGTTGCCACCTCTGAGACAATCCATCCCTGAGCAAACACAGCCTCCCTGCATACAGATGTCACCAGGACTGCTGGGACAAGTCCTGTCCCCCGGCCCTGGACTCCAAGGATGAGGAAGAGAAGAGGCCTGCCCTAGCGGGGCCTGAGGACTGAGCCTTGAGCCTAGCTTATGAAGAGGACACCAGGGCCTGGGTCTCCCTCAGCCCGGAAGCACTGTGTGGCCCCGGGCCACCCTCTCTGTCTTGTCTGCACACGAGGAGCTTGCACTGCATGAGGTTGCAACACTTGGGACTCCTTGCTCCTCTAAGGAAATGACTCCTGATGTGTGCATGTATCTCTTAGACATGGAATACACAGTCCCACCAACCTGGAGGATCAGCTGTTATTTTATGACTAACATAACTTTGCCAGGCACAGTGGCTCGCGCCTGCAATCCTAGCACTTTGGGAGGCCGAGGTGGAAGATCACTTGAGGCCATGAGTTGAAGACCAGCCTGAGCAACACAGAGAGACCGCGTCTCTACAAAAAATAGAAAAATTAGCTGGGTGTGCTGGCGTGAGCCTGTAGTTGCAGCTACTCAGGAGGCTGAGGCAGGAGGACCGCTTGAGCCCACGAATTGGAGGTTACGGTGAGCTATGATGATGCCACTGCACTCTAGCATGGGTGACAGAGTGAGACCCTGTCTCAAAATAACAATAATAATAATAACTTTTTTAACAGCTAACACTCATGGGCCACTTTGTGCTCAAAGCTCTTGGATACAGATTAACTCATTTCACCCTCATTACCCAAGGTCACACAGCTTCTAACTGGCGGGGCTGGCCACGTGAACCAGGCACTCTGGCTCCACAGCCTTAACCGCCATGCTCCCCTGCCTGTCCGGTGTTGCAGAAATGAACCGCAGTCACCATCACTCAAAACTGCCAAGCACCTCCCATGTGCCAGGCAGCACGCTGGGGCCCTGGCCCTTCTGAGCTTACCCACGGGGGACACGTTCCCTGTAATTTTCCTTCTATGAATGGGGAGGTTTTCTGCCCAGGGCGGGGGCAGCTGGATGGAATCCCCTCCTCCTCCTTCTCCCACAGACACCTGTGTGCGGCATCCAGCCCTGTCTGCCGGTGGCGATGGGCATTAGGAAGGAAAGAAGGCTGGGGGGAGGGAAGCTGAGCTGAGTCCAGGCTCTGGTGCACAGTGGTTAAGGTTAGTGTCATAGGTTAGGTTCCCTGGAAATACTCTGACACTGTGAGATTGGCATGCAGGAGGTTTACAGTGGAGTTTACTGGGGTGTACGCTCAGCAAACAGGAAGTAAGGGAAGCAGGACTGGGCAAAGGGAGAAACTGATCAGCAATGCAGTCACACCAAAGGCCTCAGCCAATCTCCCAAGGAGCTCTGGAGCTGGGAGGCCCTTCAGAAGTGTCCCAGGTGGAAGCAAGGGGACCTGGCCTTTTACGCCCCCACCATAAATTGGCCATTGGATATGCAGGCTGTCCCCAGAGCAGAGGCATAACGTTGGGCAAGGTTCTCCCCCAGCTTCCACCAAAGACAGGTCCCTGAGACGGATTCAGCTGTGAGTCATCTACAGCCCACACGCCCAGAAGCTGGGGAGGGAGCGCCTCAGACCCGAAGGGGAACCTGGGCACCCGCCCCAGCACCCACTACAGATGGGAAAGAGAGGCAACCTGACTTAGACAACGCTTCTTCCCAGGAAAGGGAGTGACAATGTCACAGCAACGGGAACACAAGCCAGCAATGCCGCCCGGGCCTCTGGGGCACAGCTAGGAAGTCTGCAGGGGCTCATGCCCAGCTGGGGACTTCCCCACCCCCACCCCGTGTTACCCCGATTGCTGCTCAGCCCCATCCTGTGGGGCCAGGGATCTCCAATCCCATCTGAGCCAGGCCGCTTGAGGCTTGAATAAGTGTAAGCAAGTGGAAAAGTCTGTTCACTGTAGGGTGCCATCCACGTAAGAGGGGCTATTATTAAGCTATTATTACTCTGCATTCTCTGCCTTCCAAGACTTGTTCCCCTGCGCTCACTCTCCACTTCCTTCCCTTGCCCTGGACTTCCCAGCCTGATCCTTCTCTTCTCAGTCCTTTGAGTCTCCCCTCTCTCACCTGGCTCTGTCTCAGCCTTTCTGAGTCAGCCTCTCTCTCCCCTCTCCATCTGTACATACCGCTGCCTCTCTGTGTGTCCCTGTCTCCATCTTGATTTGGGTCTTTGCTTGTGGCCTCTCTGTGGCGTCACCACCAGCTAGCAGCTCAGAGCCCAGCCCCTGTCTGGTGCCCCCCATCTGCTATCTAAGCCAGGCGTGGCCTGGGCAGGGAGGAGGGCAGGGAGAGGGGCCGGAACTCTCAAGCCCAGGGCAGCCACTGGGTTCAAAGTTCGCCCACCCACTCTTCCGAGCCCCTCCTGGCTCCTGCTCTTGCTAAGATGGCAGCTACCCCAACCACTGCTGGTTGCCGGACCAGAAACCCAGCCTGCCTGCTTACCACAGGGGTGTGCAGAGGCTCTGCAGCAACACAACTTTATCGCTCCAAAAGCCTGGTGCTGGTAAGGGGCCAGCGGCCCCTCAGCAGCATGGGCCAGCTGCCAGGCAACAAGGTCCTGCCCCTGGCCCCCTGGCAACCAGTCTGGCATCTTCCACAGCTGGGACTGAGGGTCACAGGCCTGGTCCAGCAGGGATGGGAGCAGCATGCAAGATTCCCCACTATCCTGGCCCCCCTAAGGTGCTCAAGCCCAGGCAGTTGCTGCCAACCCCACGACCAAGACAGAGAGCTTCCTCTTGGCTCTGTAGAGATGGGGGACCCCACTTCATAAGGAGCTTCTCTACAAATGAGGTGGAGAGGGGAAGGACACAGGGAGGTCACAGAAGTATAAACACTGACCAGCTCCCTAAAACACTTACTCAATAAGCATAGCTGAGCCGGTCAGCTAAGCATCAGGCAGTCAGCTCATGGATGGACAAATGGATGGATGGATGGATGAATGAATGAATGGACGGATGGACAGATGGATGGATGGATGGATGAATGAATGGACGGATGGACAGATGGATGGATGGACTGACAGATGGATGGATGGGTAGACAAATGGGTGATGGATGGATGGATTGACGGGTAAACAGACGAAAAGATAGACAGATGGACAGAGAGGAAGGCAGAGGAAGTCACGGTTTCCAGGCTAGCACAGCCCACCCAGAAACCCCTCTTTGCCAGGCTTACTTATTATTCACCAAGGACTGACGGAAGTGCCATACTCCTTCCATGGCCTCTATATTTTGAGCAATTTTCTATTTACTCTTCTCTGCCCCTTTTGCTCCAGGTAACGGTGTGGAACCCAGGTCACAGGCACAGGATGGGTGCACGGGCACAGGTGGGCAGTCAGGAACTGCGAAGCCCACCCTGGCTGAGGCCCTGTGAGCTGATCATCTTAAGGAAAGGGCAGAATGAGCCAGGCAGGGTGTGTAACACCCCTGTTGCCTCCAGCAGAGTTAGTGAAGCCACCGGGAGTGTTTTGGGACAGTCCCATTAAGAAAACAGGTGTGGAATTTTCTTTTATCCCTGCCAAGAGACTCAACCCTGAGCTGGGATTTGGCTCCCTGAGCAGAGACCAAAACACAGGGCTTAACTATGCAGAGGGGCTGGAGGGGGACCAGGAGCTGTGTGATGCAGACAGAACAGGGAAGGTGTGACCGGGAGTCCCCTGGGGAGGGGAAGTTCTGAGGCAGGCCTGGCTGGATGGCACCCCACCCTCTCCAGCCTCAGTCTACTGGGTGGCTTCCCAGAGGCCCAGGGCCTGATCCTGGGCAGGGCCCAGTCAGGACAGGAAAGAGCCTGAAGCAGTCATGTTCCCAGAACTACCCTGCCTCACCCATAGTGGGGATTCTGGTCTTTGTGGGTGGCAGACACTGGGGGCCCGAGGTTGCTGGGAAATGGGCAGAGGCTGGAGGAATCAGAGGGAGACCAACTATCTCCCCAGGTTTCCCCAACTCATTGTGTGTTGTGAAGATTAAATGAGGTAATATACAAAAAGTGCTTGGAAACAGTAAGCACTCAATAAGTGCTGGCCATCAGCACCTAAGATAGTTCCTGGCACAAAGCAGGCACTAAATATTTGTTGAATGATGAACATATCCTGCTTCCATTTAGCTCCTCCGCTTCAACCCCTGAAGGATTGGATTCAATATTGTCTCTACAGCTGCTGTGGAAGATGTACACAGTAAGCTCATTCCCACCCCAGGGCCTTCGCACTTGCTGTTTCCCTCTGCCAGGAGGAATTTCCCACACATTTTCACACGGTGATTCAGATCTCTGCAGCTGGGAATAAGAAAGGGCCCTGACCACTGCCTGCTGGTAGAGCTTCCTCCCTCCCAAAGTTGTCTCTCCTTCCCCAGACAAGGACCTTCGCCAAGTCCGTACACACACATGCAAGCGCATGCGCGCGCGCGCACACACACACACACACACACACACACACACACACACAGGTAATCCTGACTAGACAACCTCAATGTCCCCACCCTATCCAGGGCTAGGGCTTGAGCCAACAGGAGCTCTGGCCTGGAAGATGGTCCCACCCATGTGCTGATGACCATCAGTGTCCATTCCATGAATGACAAGGGCTCACTCATCCCACGGAGGAGGGCACACTCTGCCCCTAACCACCCACCCTCCCAACCAGCCTTGGCAAAAACCAGGTACCACACGAACAGCAGAGTACAATGGATCAGGTTTTAAGAATCCTTGCTCTACAACTTAAGAAAAAAATACTTTTACTGAGCACTTACTGTGTGCCAGCCACTGTATTAAGCTCTCTATACACTTGAGCTCATGTAACTCTCACGACAACGAAACGAGGTAAATGTTATCCTTATTTTATTTATATTTATAAGGATATACCCTTATCCTTCTTTTACACCTAGCTGATGCAAAATCATCTGGCCAAGTGCTGGGGCTCTGCAACGAGACAGAGCTGGGTTCAAATCTGAACTCTTCCACTCACTTGCTGTGTGACTTTGGGCAAGTTATTGCAGCTCTCTGAGTCTCTGCTTCCTCCTCTGTAATGAGATAAGGCAGCCACTGCCTCTCTGGGCCCTTGTAAGGATGAAAGGAGATAATGTATGTAAGTACCACATGATGCCAGGCATGAAGCCTCAATCAAGGCCGGGGCCTGCCCTTCCCTCCTTATCTCACAACACCCCTGCCAAGATTGCAGGCTGGGACTGATCTGATCTTCCCCGTGGTTCCAGGCACAGGGCTGGGCACTGCCAGCATGCATAGAAAATTCATGCTGATTGGCAGATTTTCCCAATTCCTGTCCCAGGCCTTAACTGCAGACAGCACTCACTTTCCCAGAGCATGCGAGCAGGGAATTCCTGCCCTGGGCAGCGCTGAGGTGAGGGTGCTCTGGGGAGGCGCCTCCCTGCCTCTGAGTGTCTGTGATCCTGTGCTGGTACCCTGGGTCTGAGCTCCTGCCCAGAAAGCTTGGCTGGCAGCCTGGCTTCTCCAAGACTATGGCCACCTATGGACCCTCCAGTCACTCACCCCAGAGTCTGGAGGCCTGACCCTGCCCCCAGCCCTTTAGCCGGACCCTGCCACATGCCAACAGACATCCCCCACGCACATCAGCTGCCCACATCACCCCCTCCCGAACGCCAGGCTCCAGTTTGCCCGCGACTCAGTCTGCAGCTGCCAGCCACTACCCACAGCTGTCACCCCACCTAAGAGCCCCCAAAAGCACACTTGGAGACTACAGCCAAGTCCATACTGGCCATGCCCTCTGCAGGGCCCCAAGCCAGGCAGAAAAATCACACAGGCACTTTGACATTAATCAAAGACACTCATAAATAAATATGCGTAAATCATATGCAAACCAAGGTAGGAATTTACATCTTTCTCTGCTGAGTCAGCATCTTGAGGCATGGGGAGGCCGCCTGTAGTTCAGGAGGTTTGAGACCAGAGCCCTCGGCATCTAGGGGTTCACCGAACAATCCTGGATTCATTCACCATGTGAGATTCTAGAACTTCCAAGTTGGAAGTATCAACCACCATTCACCGATTGCCTGCTATATACCAGGCATTCTCCTACATACTAGCCACGGCAGGTATGAAAGGAGACAGCAGGCAAAGTGCTTAGAAGGGTACTGGCACCTAGTAAGGACCCAAAATATGTGAGCTATTACTAATATCAAGTAATTTAACCCTAATAGTAACAATAATCCTTGGTATAACTACCGTAAGTAATAATGTCAATGGTAATAATTACTACCATTGACTGGCTGCTTTCTGCGCCACAGCTCTCCTGGCGTAGCAGACAGTGCTGTGCTCCACCCCCGCCCCTGCAGGCCCTACCACTGCGGTGCACTCCAGCCTGACTTCAACTGCCTGTAGCTGCCTCTGTGCCTGAGGGCTTCTTCTGGGCTCCAGGCGGCTGCTCTGCCCCGGCAAGGCAAGCCTGAAGTGCCGCGGAATTCACCCCCACCTCCACCCCCAGAACGACTGATACGTTGCTATATAAATGACCAGCTCCCTCATCTACCAAGTGGGATAACTCTCAGAAGTGCGTTCAACATGGGCGTCCAGGGGTCCTCAGTGGACCAGCTGCCCATAGTGGCAACTTGCTTGATGAGGACCCTCTGTTGGCTTCCTCCCCTTCCCTGTCCCACAGGCTTGCTCCCCACCAGTGGTTCCTGCAGCCACTTTCCTACGTGCAAATCTTTATCTCAGGGTCTGCTTCTGGGGGAACCTGAACTAAAACAACACATCCCGTTGAATCCTCACGACAAACCGAAGGGATAGAAACTGCCCTTAGCAGGATACCAGATTCCTGGCCACATTCCACAAGGCCCTGCCGGATCTGCCTCACCTCCCTCGGGGATCTCCGCTCCAGCTGCTCTCTCCTCCACCTCCCTGCTCCAGCCACGCCAGCCCTCCTCCCGCTCCCCGGACACACCACAACACCTCGGTGCCCTTGCTGTCTTCTCTGCCAAGACACTCTTTCCATGGCTCTCCGCGTGACCAGCCCCTTCCCATCCTGCAAGCCTCAGCTCCCATGTCACGTCCCAGAGAAGCCTTTCTCAACCCCCGAATCCAAGGCCCTCCAGCAACTCTGTCATAGTATCCAGTGAGGCCCCTTCTTAACTCTTACTACAATCTGTAGTCGTCTCATTTGTGAACTAGTTAACTTGCTTACTGTCTGATTCTCCTTCCTCCTCTTCTAGAATGGACATTCCTGTGGACAGGGGTCTTGTCTGTCTTTTTCATGGTTATACCCCCAATACCTGGCCCAAAACAGGTGATCAAAATTATTAGTTGAAATAAAAGAATAAACTATTTGCATTCCTGGGTTAAAGTCGAGGAAACTATAGCTTAGAGAGTTTAAGCAAATTGTCCATTGTCACACAGCTGGTAAGAGGCAGTGCTTAGACTCAGATCGGGTCTGCCTGGCTCCAAGCCCGTGATCTGAACCATTGTGGTATTCTATTTTCATTTTACAGATGGGGAAACTGAAGCTCTGGGAAGTCTGCCAAGAGCTGGAGCAGGGACTTGAGCACAGATCTCCTGGCTGGAAGACCAGGGCTCCTTCCACTATACCTCAGGCCCCACCCAACCCTCCCCGCAAATCACAGCCTGTACAAAAATCCTCCTGTGGCATTCCTGAGAGGAGCTAGTCTGCCTCTACTTAAACTCTCCTCCTAGCTGGGCACAGTGGCTCATGCCTGTAATCCCAGCACTGTGGGAGGCTGAGATGGGAGGATAGCTTGAGGCCAGGAGTTCAAGACCAGCCTGAGCAACACGGCAAGACCCCATCTCTACAAAAAAAATAGGAAAACTAGCCAGGCATGATGGTGTGAGAAAATTTTTAAAAAAAAAAAAGAAACTGCAATCTAAATGTCCATCAGTAATGGACTGGCTAAATAAATTACAGAACATCGACACTATCGAATACTATACAGCCATTCGAAAAGGCAAAGTGGATGAGATGGATAGAAAGACAGATAGACACATATATACTTCCAAAATGTATTGCTAATATTAAAAAAAAAAGGTTACAAAACACCATATGTACTATAGATCCATCTTCTGCCAAAAGAAATCACATCTACATCTACCTATATATCTACGTAGATATGTCTCACCACCTGGATAACCGTGGCAAGTTAGTTCAACTCTCTGAGCCTCAGTTTCTTCATTCGTAAAATGAGAATAATAGTTGCACCTAATTCATTTTTGTGAGGATGCAGTGAGTAAGCTCCGGTCGAAGCATTCAGCACGGTTCCTGAACATAATAAGCGCTCGGTAAGTCCAAGCTATTAAGCGACATGTGTCCACACAAAAAAGCTCTGGAAAGACACAGCCAGTAGGACTAGTTCTGAGGAGTGACGCAGAGAGGTCGATGGAGACTTCCGCTTTCTATTTTGCATATACACTTCTCAAGTAAAGAATTTTTACAAATGAGCTTGTATTGCTTTTATCCTCAGCAAAAGCAATAAAGATATTCCCATTTGGTGGAATAAAAGCCGCAAAGGCAGAAACCGTGTCCCCAGAACATCACTTCTCAGCCACCTCCTCACAGTTCCACATCCCATCCCCATACGCTCTCCTGGGGATCGGCATCCCTCTGAGCCTGGCCTGGTGCCAGGTAGGCCTGACCAGTGGGCAGTTCACTCTGGACACGGCATGGATATTGGTAACACCTTACGTGACTTTCCCTCTCTGGCAGAATGAGCAAACCAAGGAAGCCTGCAACTTTTCCATACAAGCTACGCCAGGCCTCTGTTCTCCCACCTGCACTCAAGGGGTTGGGCTTGGACCCAGGTCAAGGTCCTGACATCTGCCTGCACACAGTCCCCCTTATTAGATTTAGTCCCATCCCCACAGCCCACAGAGAGGCTATTATGTCTGGATTCACTGCTGCCCCTTGACCTTCACTGCTCTTCCCTGCTCCTGTCAGCAGCAAATGGATCGAATCTCACTGCCCTATACATCTTCATCGTAGGCAGGACCTTGTCCAGGGTGCTCTGGGCCCCCTACCCAGCCCCTTTTGGCTACAGTCCACCAACCAGGTATGAAAAAGATACGCCCTCTTCTCTGAAGCCCACTTCTTCTGAGACTAAAAGCCAGTGTCTACAGTATCCCCCTCTTCACCCGTCACTTAAAAAAAGAAGGAAATGAGATCACAGTGGCATAATCACGTGGTCATTATTTACTGGTGCCTACCATAGACCAGGAATGGAGCTGGGTGCTGGGGGACACGGAGGAAACAGAGCCAGTCCCTGAGCCCCAGAGCTCGCAGTCCCACGGAAGAGACAGACATACAAAGAGTTAATGACAACACAGGCTCATAAAGGCTAACTCACGAATGGACCGTGGAAGCAGGACACAGGCCATGGCTTAACCTAGAGAGGGAGACTTCCCAGAGCTGGTGATCCTCCAGCTGGGACTTGAAGAATGTGCAGCAGGGAAGGACGGGCATTCCAAGAGAGGGAACTGCGTGTGCAAAGGTGGGGAGTCTTGGAAGGGCCCAGGGCGTTTTGGTGTTGCTGCATTCAGAGGGTGGCAGGGGCAGGATCGCCAGGGGCTTTGGGCCTGATCATGTGCACAGGAGGGGCAATGGTAGGCTTCTCAGGAGCCAAGGGACATGTCTGTGTTATGTCTCAGTGGGACCACTGTGACTTGACTCACCCACCTGGATGCAGAGCTGGAGGCAAGGAATCATCCTAGACGAGTCATGAGAGTTTATAGCCCATCACTCCCCTTAAACAGCCTTTTAACTTTGGTTTCCTGGAGCCACTGCGGTGTAGGCTTTGGCCATCCCTTGAGGTATTCAGAGCAACCAGGTCAATAGGCCTGCAATGGAAGGTAAACTGAGGCACTCCATCTAAGAGCCCTTCTCTGGTAGAAAGGAAAGCAGGGATATGAGCCCTGCGCACACTCTATTTTCAGCCACAAACCAAAGTTGAGACTTGGGGGTGATTTTATCTGCAGTGACAAGTCCATCCCCAGGCTCAGACAGGTATTGTTCCAGGCCCAGCAGACATCCCCAAGTCAGACACACATCCAGGGCTCAAACAGACATTGCCCCCAGGCCAGGAAGATGTTGCACCAGGCCCAGACAGATGTTGTGCCAGGTTCAAACACATGTCCTGGGCCCAAACAGAAGCTGTCCCAGGGCCAGATAATGTGCCAGCCTCAGCCAGGTGTCCCAGCCTCAAACAGATGTTGTCTCCAGCCCAGACAGATGCTACCCTGAGCTCAGACAGATGTCTGCCACCAGAGATATATAAAGATGCTGAGAGGTCCCTGGGAAAATATAATTCCTAAATCCTCCTTCACCACTTCCAGCCTCCACCTGCTACCCCTGATAAAGCCAAGGACAGTCAGCAT
>RJWJ010015621.1:0-35893 GCA_004363605.1 Indri indri
AGAGCTAAAAATAGAAATACCATTTGACCCAGCAATAGCACTATTAGGCATCTACCCAAAAGAGCACAAAACATTCTATGATAAAGACATCTGCACCTGAATGTTTATGACAGCACAATTCACAATCGCAAGGATGTGGAAACAACCCAAGTGCCCGTCAATCCATGAGTGGATTAATAAGATTTCGTATATATTTACAATGGAATACTACTCAATCATAAGAAATGACAGTGATCTAGCACCTCTTACACTTTCCTGGATTAAAATTAAGCCCATTATCCAAAGAGAAGCACCGCAAGAGAAGCACCGCAAGAGCAGAAGAATGGGATCCACTTGTACTCGCCATCAAACTGGTTCTAACTGATCAACACTAGGTTGATCACATTGCAGAAATACTGTCTAGGGATTAGGGGAATGGGGGGGCAAATCAACAACTAAAGGACACGGGGAGCACTGTAGGGGGGAAGGGCATGCCTTTAACCCGCACTTGGGTGAGGCAAAGACATAAAGTGTAACTGTAGTGTTTGTACCCTCACAATACCCTGGAATAAAAATAAAAATAAAAATAAAAATAAAAATAAATAAATAAATATCTAAATTAAAAAAAAAAACTTCTAGAAATGAAAAATTAATTCAATTGTAGTTAAAATATATTATTTCTGTGAATTTTTAAAAGCAGATGACAGGTCTAGTTTCTGAAAATGTTAAGGTAACATATAGAAAATTAAAGCTTCTTCTGAAGGCAATTATACTTTCTAGACAAATTATTAAAAATAAAAATAACTGTTTGAAGACACAAGAGGGTGACCAAAACCAGGCAGAAACCAAAGGATATTTGATGCTTGAAAGAAGGGAAAGAGACTGGGTGAATCTCAGATCTATACAGCTTTTTTTCCTCTAAACAGTGCCCATAATAGAGAGCTCAAGCCAAAAGTGAAACCACAGTAGATTGAGAAGCCAGAGGCCAAAGTTCAAGGTTGAGAGCAGCTGGAAATTGAGGACAGAAATGTCATAAAGGAGGGAGTCACAAATGGGGAATAAAAACTTCATATAAACTCCCCTTAGGCCCTTGGCTGTTTCTTGAACCATGAATGCATGCAGTGAGACTTCAAGCTGCTTAGAAAAAGCAAGAGCTTGAAGGATGACAGAGTTGAGTAGAAGTATCAGAAGACACTGAGTACCAAGGAGATAAAACCTAGAATTTAATTCCTGCCAAGTAAAGGTCTTTTTGAAAAAAGTATCAAGGTAATTCTAAAATTTATATGGAAATGCATACACTTTGGATAGCCAAAGCAATCTGGAAAAAAAGAACAAATAGGAAGAGTTTATGTTTATCTGAATATTTAAAAAAAATAGGAAGAGTATTTGCCTTTGAGGGTGGGTTATACTAGATGACGGCACAAGGGAACTTTCCGGGGTGATGGAAATGTTCCTTATCTTAATAGGATTGGGGATAGCATGGGGGAATAAATTTGTCAATATTCACTGAACGTGAAATGCATTTTAAATATGTGGATTATATTTTTATATTAACTTATTCAATTAAATAAGATATGAGAAAATACCAAGCTAATTTCAACCTATTTCACATCTTTGGAGGAACTCACACTAGTTAGGGGCCCTGAAATTAAGCTTCAATAGCTTCATGAAAAACCTGTCATTGGGGGTGAGGGGTGGAAAACAAACAAACAAATGACAACAAATAAAACTGTCTTTGTGATTATCCCATGGTGTCTTTTGATTTCCGCACAAGCAGGGCACTGCTGTGGGCATCTGAGGTTGGTTCTGCTATTCCCACCTTTGCTCCTCCCCACTTTGGAGCCCGGTAACGATTTGGCTGATCCTGTGCTCTCCTGGAGCTCAGAAATTTAGCAGAGTTGTGACATGCTCCACCATCTCTACATTTTTTTGTTGATTAGCAAAAATCATATTACTTTTTACTTGAAATGCTGGGGCATGCAGATGTGGTATGAGGTCAACAAGTTAAATTTTGGCCATCTGCCTAGATGTAACTCACTAACATTTCTTTTACTCTGGCTTGGTGGTGGGCTTAGGGGAACTCTGTGCTCTTACAACTTCTCCGGTGTCTAACCACATCACAAGGGCATAAGCTCACTGTTTCCTTGTGTTTACAAATCTGTTTTTTATTTATTTTTTAAAAATCATTTACACCTGAGTTTGGTTTATCTAAAGGGATTAAGAGTATAAAGCATAAGAATCTTTACAGTTAGTCTCTCAGGTCATTTCTTTGAGGATAGGGCAGTTAGAGAGGTTTGAAACCTTATGCCACATCTTAATAGCCATGTGACTTGAGCTAGATACTTATTTCAGGTCTGTGATGTTTTTATAACATGTCACAGGTAAGGTACTTATAAAATATGTATAAAAACTGCACATACTTCATAGTGTTTTTTTTTTTTTCCAGAGGATTCAATGAAATAATGTAAGATATTTATAAAACTTTCTTTTATGTTGCAGGAAAGCAAAATAAAATTACAGTTAATAACTATAACATACTAGGGTTTGAGAAAGAAATGGAAAATGTGCTTTATCAGAAGTTACAAACTTCTGTGGTGTCTTACTGTCCCTGAGACATTGGGCATAAAATATCCTAGTTATGGATTAATGAAGAAAAATGTTACTAGGTAATAGGAAATAAATGGAGGAAAAACACACCAGGTTAATATATAAAAATATCACCCTGATTCACTTCTCCAGGCTACAGTTTCTTATGTATAAAATATAGAAAATAACATTCGTATAGTTATTTAAGTATTACATAGGAAAATTATGCATTTAAATTTCTTAGCAAAATGCCTGACATAATTATTGAGTATTTAAATTCTCAATAATATTAAGTGGACTGATAATTTCTCATGAACTCAGAGATAAAAATAGCCAGTTGAAAGGTATCCCCAAAAGTACTGACTTGAGCAAATAACCCATCAATAAGAATATTGAGCCATGACATTTCTAACTTAATGACAATTTATACTAACACACTATGTCCTATTTCATAAAATCCTATTATGCTAGTCATCTGAGGGAATCCTGAAAACTTGTGAGCTAGATATCTCTATTAATGAGAGGTTATAAATCCTACCAGAGGTGATGCCCAGCTCAGTGTCAGCAGTGGAATTAAAACCCACGTATTCTGATTCAAAGTCTCTAGGTTCTTCCTCCAATCTAGAACTTTTCCATATGCAAAACGAGACCAAGCTATTTTTGACCCATCCCAACTTTTCTAATTTGGACACCCCAGAGACTTCTCTCTTATGCAAATTCTTTCTGGCTTATTCTTCCATGAAAGGTTTTGCTTCTCATCTTTTCTAATTGTTTTGAAACAGAATGATCTTGTGTATTCTTTTCACTGAATCCGAGCTACTGCAGAGATTGAAGAGTAACAATATGTTGTGGGAGGTATGAGCACTTACAATACAGAAATAAGTGGAATTTAAATGTGTATGTCTGCTCAGAAATGGGCAGGAAAGAACCAAGAAAATGGTTTTCATTTATCTTCCTTTTAATCAAAGCCTGCATTTGAGGAGATGAGGTCCATCCCTCAAGGCAGAAGGTGAAGGGCTCTGTAATCATCAGATATTAATCTATAGTAGAACAGACTCTACTATCTACTTCTTTCCTAAAATGGGGAAAATTCATCATTTAAAGACACATCTTTAATTTACCTTCTGGATAGATGAAAATTTACATATAGTAACCTTGATAATTAATGTTATTAAATCTCATATTTTTCCAGTATTCATTTGTTTCTTAAATATAAATATTATAAAATAACCAAGACATTAACAGATAATAAAAATTTGCATAAAAATTGAGAGCCTGTGCACCACACTGATAAGTATAGTACTTACTAGCATAAGAAATATTTCTGCATTAATGTTACTATATCAGAAGTTAAAATTGATTTTTCTGTCATTATTCTTTCATTGAATTTTAATGGTTTGGTCAATTTATTATGATATTGCAGTTCTGGGTGAACTTTAATAGTTCAAGTGTTCATTAGGATACATTATAATTATTTATGTAGAAGCATGTGGTTTGGTTCAGTAATATTTTACTAGGAGTCATAATTGTGAAATCAAATGCAGACATGAGTATTGTTATCTAATAGCATCATAAACATTTATGATTAAAGAGTCATGTAGCTTCATACACTGAAATCCTGGCACTTAAATTCAAAATGAAGTATTACTAACACCTTTGTTGGAGAGGACAATAAAAGTATCTAAATCGTGACTTGCCGTCACAGGAAAAAACATGCTTCCAAAGCTTAAGTCTTTAAATAATTCATACTTCAAAATTAGCAATGAGATAAAATAAAGAACATGGTGAGGATGCCTACATTTTATTATAAAACAAAATTTATTGGTTATTACAGTTTACAAAAGGAAAAAAGAAAATCTGCACACAATGTCCTTCTGTAAAAATGTAACTCTCTAGATAAATATGCAATCCCTATAAGGTCTAAGTACAATCAAGAATAAGACCACAAGTAATATAGCAGTAGCCTAAAATAGTAATAGAAAACATTATTAAATATGGCACCACTCCCTGGAAAAAACTTAAGTGACATTAGTAAGTGTCAATTTCAAGGGTCTTCCAGTGGCCTAAACATTTGTCATCAGGGCTTACTGTTTTTCTCACTGAATTCAGAAAGAATTCTTCAAATACACATGGCATCCTTTGGGTTCTCCCTGGTTTCTGTAATGCAATGACTGGATTGGTCTGGGCCCTGGTTCATGACAACTAAATAATGACAGGATCTCATTGGCAATTTGGGGTGAAGCTCTGGTACATGTTGTTGGAAACCATATCCCAGTTATGTTCATCTTTGTCCTGCTTTTAGACTTCTGCTTCCGGTAACTTTGCATGCTCTCCCAGGGCATTGGGAAGATTCCTGGTCTCTTGAGGTCTGTGTGGGGCCACAAGATGTAACCAGAATCATTTCAGGACTTTGTCATCTGTTTTCTGTTACCTCATGGCCTGAGTCATGGGCAGAAGAGAGATCTTCTCTGGTTTGTGAGAAAATCTCCATGGTTTGTTTCCCAAGGCCTGACTTTTGATGTGCTCTAAGGAATTCAGGAAAATATATTTTCTTTCACAAAGCCTGGCATTCAAAGACTTTTCTGCTGCACATTCAAAAATCCTGGTTTGGGTACCAGAGGTTAAATAATGAACTCTGCTCTAACAATCCTTGTGTCCTGTCCTTCAAGCCTTCTCCTCTCTTCTCCTCTCCTCCCTACAGATGAATGACTCAGGCAAACATGGAGAAGAGCAGTATATGAAACTGCACAGAGCATGCTAATATTTTTATACTATTATCTTTGTCATACATGTATAAACAACTCTTTATTAAATGTCTTTGCATGAATATATTGGTTTGAATTTCTGACCACTGAGTATAGAAGAAAAATTATTTGCTCATATTGTAGTGAAAACTTTTTAACATTTAAAAAAATGTTAAATTGTATTCTGGAAAATTTGTGTGAGGGAGCTGGACTGAACCCAATCTTACCAACCTGATCTTGACCAATGAGAGAAAAAGAGAGAGAGAAGGAGGAAGAGAGAAGGGGAGAGAGAAAAAGAGAGTGAGACACACAGAGAATCATGCCTCATTGTAGTCACATAAAATAAAGCTGAATATTGGCATTTTTTTCCCATATTCATTACTTATATTTTTGTCTATTCCTGACTCTGGTCGTTTTTAAGGCTGATAATTCTGTGCTGTTGTTATCAATATTTATGAGCTCTTTATGCATTGAGGGTGTCAAATCTGTCATGTTTATTATAGGTTATTATTTTCCTTCAGTTTTAGATTTTATCTTTCTGATTGTATTGTTTGCTGTAATTGCAATTTTCATAATCCTTTTAGACTTTAAACTGCAAGTAAATGAGCCACAATTGTTGTATTCTTGAGTTTATCCCAAGTACTTCAGAACAACAGCTACAGATACTTGTTACTCAATAAATATTATTCAATAAATAACTATTTGAATATTTTCCAGGCTTAGGGAGCTCTAATTTATTTATTTTAATTTTTAGTTTTTAGGGAGCTTTGATTGTATTATAATCATATAAGTCCTATAGCACCCTAAGGAAAACTAAAAATAATCAAAATATACAAAAGAAGGATTCAACTTGTGAACTAAAATAAAATTTTAAGGCTCACCCCCCCACCCCACCGCTGACTAAATGGACCCCCTCGTGGCCAAAAGAATATCCTAAAACTAAATTGTCTGCCAGGAGGAAGGAGGTCAGACATGTCTTATCATGCCCCCCTCCCTTCTTCGGGACATCCTTTGTAACCCATTAACAGGCCTAAGGGTATGCAAGACAAACCTGCAGGTCCTCAATTTACACAACAAATCTATGTCCAGTGGCTTATCTCTGATAAAGAGCTCCTTATGTTAAAACATTCTAAGCCTTTAGACAAAGCTTCATGTCTTTAACCAATTACAAGCCAAAGAATCTTTTAACCCACCTATAACCTGTAACCCACCCCCTGCCCCAGCTTCAAGAAGGTCCACCTTTTTGGGCCAAACCAATGTATGCCTCCCACGTATTGATTTGTGACTTTACCTGCAACCCCTGCCTCCCTGAAATGTATAAAACCAAACTGTAACCCAACCTCTGCGAACCACTGCTCAAGACCTCTTGGGCGTGACTCCAGGTCATGGTCTTCAAATTTGGCTCAGAGTAAATCTCTTTAAAATTATTTTACAGAGTGTGGTCTTTTTTTCTGTTGACAAACTTTTGCTGTGTAGAGTGCCTTAGCTTACTTAAATTTTTTCTTTTAAATTGTAAGAGTAACATATTTTTTATACAAATTATTAGAAACCTTAAGAGGAAATTGAAAATGAATCCAGTTTCATTATTCAGAACATAATTGTTATTAATATTTTTAATATTTTCTCCTTTTCTCTATGGATGTGTTTTATATCTAGTTTATGTTTTTCATATGTCTGTGAACATAGTAAATGTATGAATGACTTTTTTTAAAAAATTAATTATATAAAATACTGGTTTGGAGACTGAAGATAGCAACATTCTTAATGTGTTTCAAGATGATTTCATCGGACTATACTTTGTTTACAAATTTGTATTGACAAATTCTTTCCCAAGTGTTATAACCTCTCAATTGTTAAAATCAGCATTAGTTTTTGAGGGTGGTAAAAGTTAAAAATTAAAAATTTGGCATTAAGTGGCTGGTAGTTGTGACTTTACTATCCACAGATTAAGAAAACTGATAAAACCAAATACCAAATGAATATGTATTATATATATTATGTATATATAATACAAATTCATATATTTATGTCATATATAAATTGTATATTTTTTATTATATGCAAAATACAAATTCATGTATGTTTCTATTTTTTAATTTTACTTATTTTTTAATTAATTAGTTTATTTTTTGAGACAGCCTTGCTCTGTTGCCTCCTCAAGAGTGTGCAGTGACGTCATCGTATCTCACAGCAATCTCAAACTCCTGGGCTCAAGCGATCCTCCTGCCTCAGCCTGGCAAGGAGCTAGGACTACAGGTGTGTGCCACCATGCCTGGATAATTTTTCTATTTTTTTACTAGAGATGGGGTCTTTCCCCTTCTCAGGCTGGTCTCCAACTCCTGAACTCAAGTGATCCTCCCACCTCGGCCTCCCGGAGTGCTAGGATTACAGGCGTGAGCCACTGCACCCGGCCTATAAATTTCAATTATAATATGTACACATATATACCAACATACATTTGAACAATGAGATATTCAGTCTATAGTCATGAATAAGGATTTCCAGACCCTTCCTGATACCTGTCGTCACCTCAGTGTCTTCCTCCCATTTGAACCTCCTCTGCGGCTCACACAGTATGAACCACTGTGTGAGAATGATAAATGTACCTATGTGTCAGTCACCCCCCAAATTTATAATCCCATTAAAATGAATTAACTCCACATAAAAAATGGTTGATTTGTCTGCTCTTTTCCCCCTCAAAGTATAATTTCCTCATTCTCAAGGTAGACATTTTGAAAATCACTTCTTATTTGTCTATCTCTCAAGATAAAAAATGACTTGAGTTCACAGCAAAACCCAATGATAACTTGCAGAATTATGGGCTACTTCACCCCAGCTCTGTGTAGGTTATGTTGACATATGTTACTATGGAGAGGAACATTGACATTTTTCAAAGACAAAAGAAGAGCATTTTGTTTTTTCGTCAAGGAGACATTTTAATATTTTAAGTGCTTGTTTGCAAGCCCATAAAATGTTTTCTTTCCCTTTAAATGTCAAGATGATGTTTTCATGATTAATGTAAAATCAAACTCACAGTTCATTCATTACACCTTAAATGATGTGAGCAGGTAGGAGACAAAAAATTATTAACAGGTTTTCCTGAGGCTAAAGCTAAAACACCATTACCTTTAGAACTTAAATTCTTACATAAGAAGTAATCATTTTTAAAATATTTTCTGCTCTAAATATTTTTAAGATGTAAAATAAATTCCCAAGTGCCAAGAGGGCAAAAACAGTCTCTCACGCTCACCACAAATTTAATTGCATATCCAGCAGGGAAGCAGCTATTTGTTTGTCTATCGTTTGTTTGTCTATAAGTTTGTCCATCATTACTTAAATAATCAAATTTATTTTAACTACTAAAATTACACCAGCAATAATAGATTATAGATTTTATCATTCATCATATTTCCGAGTTATAACATTTCCAGAGTTATTTTTCTCCTAACAATCCTAGGAAATATGTAGATTAAATACTATTATCCTCATGAACGTCCCAAGGCTCAGAGAATGAGAGCCCAGCTAAGGATCAGACAGATAATTAATGCTAAGGACAGGGCTAGAATTAGGATGGTTTCATTGCATCAAGTTTTTATTCAACCTGTCTCTATTGGCAATAATATTACGTGCTTCGTGACATTTAATATTTATAAAGCAAACCTCAAGTCTTAGTTCTGTAGTTGCTGGCCTATATAAAAAGGTGAAAAAAGAGATTGTAAACACTGTAGCCAGGAAAATAATTTCATATCATATCAATATTAATATAAATGATAATTATGTGCCAGGCAGAGGTTGTCTCCCTCACCTCTGTGTGGCCCTACACCTGTGGCTTTGGTTGAAGGCTGTCTAGCCTGTTGAAACCCAGGTGGTGACCTTGGTGATGTATGAATCACTAACAGGGCTATTCTTCCCTTTTCTTGAAGCATACTGTTAATACAAATTTGCAGATGAATAGCTCTATAGCCCTGTCCTATAGAGTCTATGAAGTTTGACAGCCTTCCCTTATTTATATCAAAAATTGCCTTTTCTCCATTATCTAATAACTTGTTCCTCATTTTTGTCTGAGACCCCATCAAAATAGCCTTTAACATCCATATTTCTACCAACATCCTGTCCATGATCATTTATGTATTCTTTAAGAAGATGGACGCTTTCTCTCCAGCTCTCTTTTTAGGAGACCAGAATTGCCCTGACACCTTCATTAATTAAGGTAGGCACATTGTGTTTTTTCAGACATAATACTATTGTACACTTAATAGACTACAGTATAGTGTAAATATATCTTTTATATGTACTGCAAAACCAAAAGTACCACTTCTGAGTATTTACCCAAAACATATGAAATCAGTTTGTTGAAGAGATGTCTGTATTTCCAAGTTCTTTGCAGCAGTATTTACAATAGCCAAACTAAGTGGACATCAACAGATGAAAGGATTAAAAAATGTGGCAAGTATACACAATGGAACCCTCTTCAGCCTTAAAAAAGAAGGAAATTTTGTCATTTGTCATAAAACCAATGTAATTTGAGAATATTATACTAAGTAAAATAAGCCAGGCACAGAAAGGCAAATACCTACATGTTCTCACTTATATGTGGAATCTAAAAGAATTAAACTAATAGAAGCAGAAACTACAATGGCAGTTATAATGGCTAGGGGCTTGAGGCAATGGGGAGATGACGATCAAAGCCTGTAGCCTTTGATAGTCTCAGGAGGATGAAGGTTTTCTGAGATCCATTGCATAGCATGATGAATATAGCTAAAAATAGTGTAATGTACATTTCAAAATTGCTAAAAGAGTAAATTTGAAATGTTCTCACCACAAAAAATGGTGTTTGAGGTGACAAGTATGTTAATTACCCTCATTTAATTATTCCACATTTATTCATAAATCATAACATAGCTTTGTGCAAAATACACATAAATTGTCAATTTACAATAAAAATGGAAATGAATTTAAAAAAGTAAGTGTCTAATTGTGGTTGATACTAGTAAGAACAACAACAAAAATATTTAAAAATCATGCTTGCTTTGGCAGCACATGCACTAAAATTGGAATGACTCAGAGAAGATTAGCCAGGCCCTTGCAAAGGATGATACACGAATTCATGAAGCACTCTATGTATTTTGTGAAACAGATGCTCTTGGAAATAAGTATTTAATTATAAATTTGAAAGAGATTCTGCATGACTAGCTATGGTGGATAACTACCCTTGCTAGAAGTATGTTAGAAATTTTTAAGTTAGAATTTTTATATCTTAAAGCAATTTTTAAATTTTAAATTATAGATCTAATGTCTTAAACTGGTCTATTTTTTTCATTTCTGCATATTATGGGGGTACAAATGTTTAGGTTACATTGCCCTTGTCCCAACCCCCTCCAGTCAGAGCTTCAAGCGTGTCCATCCCCCAGATGGTGCGCATCGCACTCATCATGTATGTATATGCCCATTCCCTCCTCCTCCCCTCCCATCTGCCCGACGCCCGATAAATGTTATTCCTATATGTGCACTTGGGTGTTGATCAGTGAAACCAATTTGCTGGTGGGTACACGTGGTGCTTATTTTTCCATTCTTGGGATACTTCACTTAGTAGAATGGGTTCCAGCTCTATCCAGGATAATACAAGAGGTGCTATATCACCATTGTTTCTTATAGCTGAATAGTACTCCATGGTATATATATATATATACTACATTTTATTAATCCATTCATGTATTGATGGGCACTTGGGTTGTTTCCACCTCTTTGCAATTGTGAATTGTTTTTTTTTTTATTTTTTAAAGCCAAACATTAAAGTTTATTTCTGAATAGTGTAATTATGGGTGATTTTTATTTTCTTCATTCTCCCCACTAGACTATAAGTTCTATGATGGCAAGGTCTGCACCTTTGTTTTCTACCCAAAAGAACAAAAGACGTTCTATAAAAAAGACATCTACACTCAAATGTTTACAGCAGCACAATTCACCATTGCAAAGATGTGGAAACAATCCAAGTGCCATTCAATTATATGTTAATATGATGTTATTAATTAGAGTGTTGAGGTATTATTTATAATGTAGCCATGTATTTGTATTCTACCTGAAATTTCCAAGGAGGATAAATAATAACTTAGAGACATGAGAAGATATTAATATTGCAGAAGCACTATACATTTAACAAGTAAATTCTAATGATCTACAATATGAAATAATAAAAAGATGCTTTGATCAGAATAATTTACTTTGTTCTTTAATTGTCAGCTATTATATCTACTTTTTTATATATGCTCACACTTAGAGATGCAAAATTTTAAATATTATTTTATGAATAAGTTTAAAAATCTTTCCTACCTTTATAGTTATTTGTACCTAAAAATTTTTTGAGAAAACATCACTGAAAAAGTGTTGAAGTAAAAGGAAAGGGTGAGAAGGAAAATGGCAATTTTAAGAGTATCAGTTAAGAAAAAGTATAGTACATTAGAATGCCAGTTTGGAAAAATATGTGCAACATAATAATTAGAGTAATAGAGAACAGTATGCAAAACAGTGTATCTAAAGTGCAGACCCAGCATATTGAATTCATATGCAACTTGATTTAAGAAGAAGCAATTATCATGTGTCCTTATCAAATGGAAGCTATCTTATAAAATTAAAAAAGAACAAATGGGGGTAGAAATGCATGAGTTTAACAAGCATACATTTTATTTAAAAGTTGAATAATCTAATGAGAAATAAAAGAGTAACTTCATGAGCACAAAATACAAATTGAAATTCATATTGGAGTGACCTGCAATTAAAAGATATGTTGAAAGAAAAACATTCTAAGAATTAGTACATTTTTCATTGAGAATACATTCTGTTGTATAATAGAAAAGTCATAGTTGCAAATGATTATACAGTCATATGTGGCATAATGATATTTTGATTAACGATGCACCACATATATGATGGTTATCCCACAAGATTATAATAGCATATTTTTACTGCATTTTTTCTATGTTTACATATGTCTAGATGCACAGATACTTACCATTGTGTTATAATTGCCTGCAGTATTAATAGAGTCATATGTTATATAGGCTTGTAACTCAGGAGCAATAGACTATACCATATAGCCTAGGTGTGTAGTGTGTAGTAGGCTATACCATCTAGGTTTGTGTAAGCACACTCTATGATGTTTGCATCAGGAAGAAATCACTTAACACATTTCTCAGAATGTATCACCAATGTAAAGTGACACATAACTGTGTATTTAAGTGTTATGTAAGTTATTTATAACTGTTTTTATTAAATGTTCATATTTGACTTGCTGTATACCAAAAATAATCTTAGTATCCATGATTATGAGGTATTGAACACATGTTGGTAAAATGAACGTTATTTCATAATAACGAAGGAAAATGGAGTTATTCAAAAAATTTATACTTCAAAATTTTACACATAAAAATAAATCTTTATAGTTTTTAAGTTGATTCCAGTAAAAAAAAAATAGAAAGCTCTATTATAATAGAAACTGGTCATTCATTCCAAAGCATTTATGTAGGTTTTTTTCCCCATAATTGTCATTTATTTCACCTAAATAAAAATGTTTGAAATTTATTTAAGTTCTTAACTGACAGTATCTGGTTAGTTCACTTGTTCCTCTTAAGAAAATCATGCTGTACCAGATCTACAGAACACTGAATAACTTGCAAAACCATATAGGGGAGAAAATCGCTCTATTCTGACAAAAATTCTCTAAAGAATTTCTCTAAAATATACTATTATCTACAAATCAGAAAATTCAGCTCCAAAAATTCTATGACAAAATATATATGCACATAGAATCATATATTGCCTGTTTCTTAGGTCAGGAATCCTTAAATTTAGAGGAATTATCCTCATAATTTCTACCGAGCTAACCCAACTTTTTGTGGCTGAAGTCTCTAAATAATCTAGTATGTCTGTTTCAACAAATGTACATTCAGTAAAAATAGGTAGTGATTTTCATTCATGCATTAAAATAAAAACAACCTCTTAATGAAAAAAATTTTAAAGATAATTGGTAGACACAAAAGGACAACTTTGAATACTGATTGCCCAAGTCATCAGAATAGCACCCACTTTTCATTCCTGTCAAGGGCCTTTCCTCCCACCCTCCTAGGTTTTCAATGTTAGAAATAGGAATTAGAATCCTCCTTGTGACATTATGCATTATTAAATGATAACACTTAATTCATTCCTTTTTCACCAGCTTAATTGTTAAAAATATTCATTATGCAGAAATCTTAGCCTTATTGACTCTTTACTGAGTAAAGCTATTATGTTCATTCCAATATACTTAGTAATCTGCTGCATTTTAATTCTTCCTTTAAGAGAGTGAATGTTGAATAAAATTGAAATTCTTTAATATATTATTTCAATCCACAATTCAAAAATATTTTTAATAGAGTAAAAGGGCACCCGTACGTCTAGATCCACTTATAAGGGAGTGCCTATCTAGTTGAGATCCACAGAGGGACAAAAATTCAAAACGAGTTAACATTTCATTTTTTGAATTACCCTTTTCTGTTTAGATTTTAAATTTCTGAGTGACTTACACTAATCTATATTCAACACTATTTTATTGGAGTAAAAGGGCAATGGTTATGTGTTAAAATTCACTTGGGAAAGAACAAGGCCTGCAAAGAGACTTTAAAAAAAAAAATAAAGGAAAATAACATTTATTGTAAGAGCTAGTTTTTAGACAGCTTTTCTTTGTCCTTGGAAGAATTTTAACTGAAAAGAAAGATCAATTATACCTTTTTGCTATTCTCTTGAGTCTAGTGACAGCATTAGCTGTGGGAAATCTGGAGCCAACTTGAATAAGAGGCTCCAAGGGAGAAAGGGAGGTCAAACTCAACCTCCAGAAGTTTCTCTGCAGCACTTGCTTTCTGGAAGGTTGCCAGATTGTTCTGTGTCTTTTAGGGGGTAAAAGCTCTGCCCGTGAAGATGGCTGTTCTATGTCTATGTCTGACCCTTAGGACTTCATAGTGCTTTCTGGACTATGGGAAATCAATTGAGAATTATCAAATGCATTGTAAGTAATGATTTTATAATTCTCATTTTGCTCCAGCTAAGAATCAGAAAAATCTGTGACTTATGTTTGGCATTTTCAAAGACATTTATCAAACCATGACTGCAGTACTTCTTACTGATCCCATTGTTAACAAGGGTACAAGCATGCCAGCTCTCAATTATTTAAGTCGGTGGGTAAGTGTCAATGAACAGAGAGGGTACTTTCATTTCAATCAATTGTTACAATTTCCTCTTCCAACTCAACTAATGTCAGAAGCAAGTCCTGGAAATAAATTTGAACTATTTCATTTATATTTCTTTTATTTACCTTTTATACTTCCTAAGATAGCTTCCACATGGAACTTGCTCTTGCATAGAGTGTCAAGGATTGTCATGTTATGAGAGCAAATGGATGTTTTTTTGGTGCTGTTATCTTGCTTAACCTCTCTTCATTCCTTTACTTCAGGAATTATTAAACATTTATTATGGCCAGGCACCAGGGAAACAGAGGTACAAAAGACAGAGATGGATCATGTCCTTATGGTACTTGCAATTGACATTGACTAAGTAATTACAGAGGTGCTAAGTGTTAGGAAAAGGTGCCATGGGAACATGTAATTGAGCAGCCTACTTTGGCTTTGAAGTTGGAAAAGGTGTCCCAGTGGAAGCAATTTTTAGTTGAGTTCTGAGTGTAAGTAAAGATTTGATTTGTGAAGTAGGGATAAACAAGGAAATTTTTCACACAAAGGAAAGGCAAGTTCCACCTCCTCACCTTTCTTTTGGTTATCACTTACTCATCTAGCAAAATATTAATAACATGAAATCTGTATCAGAAAGAATGAGGCTTTAGAATTGGGGACAGAAAAGAAGAAATGTACCCAACTGCATTAAGAATTTGGATTCAGAAGGACTTGGTGATTGAGTGGCTGTGAACTGAGGGACAGGATGAAGTTAAACAAGTCCCAACATTCCAGGTCGGGTCGCTCAGCGGGTGATGGTGCCCTTCACAGATATTGGGAACACAGGAAGAGGAGCAGATTTAGAGAGAGCTCATAAAGCGAATTTTGCATATGTTGAGTTTGAGAGGCTCAAGACATAAACAAATGGCAGAGATAGGCAGGCAATTAAATATACGTTGCTCCAGAAAAGAAGCTGGAGATACACATAGGTATCTTAAACTAAAAATATCCCAAATTGAACGTATCATCACACAAAACTAAATGTGATCTGCATTCCCCTGTGTCTTTGTCATCATGGGTCTAGAATCCATCTTGCCGTTAAAGCCAGAAGCCTGAGATGTATACTTACTCCTCTCATTTTCTCATTCTCCATCACTGTGCTCCTCCAATTCTAGTTTTCAAATTTCTTTTGAAGCCACCCCCTCAGCCTTACCCTTTTATTTCATTCCTCACTTCCTCAAGCTCCCTCTCCCCCAGGGAATTGAAATAGAATGCTAATTAAAGTTCTTTCCTCAATACATCATGCCTAAAAATGAACATTTATATCATTGCCAGCTATGAGCTACTTGAAATAGAAATGTTTCTGTGTTTCCCCTTTTCTTCCTGGTGTTAACTTCTAATGGGTTTTCTTATGCTTCTTGATTTTACCAGTTGAGTTCTTTCTCTCTCATTTTCCATACTCCTCTTTTTCCAAGGTATTTATGGGCAGCATTTCTCTTCTTTTCTCCTTTGCCAATTGTTTTGCTTACAAGCTAGCCAATATAGATTTTAAAGCATTATTTTCCTGATGGAGGCAACAGAAAAGAATAAGACAACAGGTAACAGCGTGACCTATACAGAATGACTGCCTGGATTCAGATCCCAGCCCTAATATCTACCACTTGGTGACCTTGGACAATTTGCTTAACCTTCCAGTGCCCCATTATCTTCATATGTAGATTTGGGATCAAGATAGTGACTATTTCATAGCATTGCTCTGATGATTGAATTAACTAAAGCATTAAGATGCTTTAATGTGTTTTAAGGGTATCTGACACAAAGAAAACATTGTGTGTTCCTTTTTTTATTAACTACATAAAGCATTGCTTCTGATTTACTAACCAGAAGGGGGATGCCTACGGTATTTTTTTTTTTTTTTTTTTTTTTTTTTTTTTTTTTTTTTTTTTTTTTTTTTTTTTTTTGAGACAGAGTCTCTTGCTCTGTTGCCTGGGCTAGAGCGCCGTGGCGTCAGCCTAGCTCACAGCAACCTCAAACTCCTGGGCTCAAGCAATCCTTCTGCCTCAGCTTCCCAAGTAGCTGGGACTACAGGCATGCGCCACCATACCCGGCTAATTTTTTTTCCAAATATATTTTTAGTTGTCCGGCTAATCTCTTTCCGTATTTTTTTTCAGTAGAGACAGGGTCTCGCTCTTACTCAGGCTGGTCTCGAACTCTTGAGCTCAAACGATCCACCTGCCTCGGCCTCCCAGAGTGCTAGGATTACAGGCGTGAGCCTCCACACCCGGCCCTGCATATGGTATTAATTAACTAAATTAACTCAGTTATTAATGTAGTCAAGATTTATTGAGTACCTGGTTTGTTTCAGAGACTGTCCTAATACTGATTATATATTATAGTAGCAAACATAAAAAGCATGGTTCCTTTCATCAGGAAACTTAGTACCTATAAAAAATTACACATTATACATCTGTGAGGAGTGATATGTTTATCAAAATTAAAACATTGTATGGGTACCCTATATTTCATATTTTTGAAATAAGATTTATATTTTCCCCTGAAACCTACTTTCATTTGCTTCTTAGTTTTAATAATGGAAATAGCTACTCATTTGGTCTATTCAGAACAGGGGATTGTCCTTCACTTCTTGCCCTTGCTTCTATTCACAAGTATTTATTGAGTGCATTTTTTGGTGATATAACATTGAACATGATAGAGACAATCCACACCCTCTCAATATCATATGCTACGCTATGCTACCATGAATGTTTTACATTTCATGGGTAATTTTCTTAAGGAGGTAGTGGTCTTGGTGGTGAGAAAAAGTTATAAATATCTAAAATATAAAATTGCATTAAATAGTTAAATCCTGCAAGAAAACAATCTAAGAGCTGCTGAAAGGCAATGTGTGCTTCTAAAGTGAAGGAAATGGGAATGCAGAGATAGAGGAAGTCATCTTGGTCAGGAATGGTTATTGGAGCTTTTTATATTAGAGAGGGGATTTGAAAGATGGTGGTATTTCCTTCTTACTTTATATATGATAGAGAGGCAATTAAATGAAATTCACTGTTTATTCATTGGAGCTGCTTTTTTTCCTCTATTGTCTGGTCAAACTCCATCTCAGCCCTAATGTGGAAGCCTGGGTCCTGGAATTAGAAAATAATAAGGAAGAAGACACTGAGGTTATGAAATAATTAGCATCTGCCTAGCCAGCCCCAGGGGACCCTAACACCCACTCTAACACCAAAACCTGCTTTCATGATGTGCTCATGATTTGTCCATTTTATTTAGAATTGTTTCTATACATGATTATCAAGGATTTCCAAGATGGTCAGTGGATTTCAAATGACTTTCACAGTCCTATAACAAATAAAGCTTAAGCTAGTTTGTCTTGGAAGCAGAGCTGATGGGGGGAAAACTGGTGCAATAGAAAAATAGGATTAAAATCACAACCCCTAGAGCTTGCTTTATCCAACTCTTTCCCAAACCTCAGTTGGCCTCATCTGTTTACTCCTTATTTATTTCCACCTATTTGTGCTCCCATCAGACCTTATCTATACATTTGTCCCTTCTCCCTGCCCCATCGACAAAGGCCTTAGCTCAAGCTGTGCCAGCAACCTTGTTTCACAAGATCTTAATCATTTGTCTAAGTTCTGCCTGCTCTGTGACCCTGGCGTTCCAGACAAACTTTGGTTCCCCATTAACATAATTCCATGATCTGACACACAGTCATTTAATGAAAGGAAAATATCTTAATTAAAGCATATGATTGGCTTTGTCAATTCGAATGAAAATGACTCTCTAATTTAGACATAGGCTTAGAATTTTAAAGTTAGAAGAGGCCTTAGAGATCACCTAGTAAATGAATGGTTTTGGTAATTGTTCTCTCCCGCTGCGTGCATTAGCATCTGCACTGCATTCCGTGCTGTCAAATAGATACTTTTAAAAAAGAAAATATGACCTTAGAAATATGGAAAGTTTCTTGTAGTTGGACTTCTTAACCACCTTGCTAAAGTCCTATGACCCTACAGTTCATGACATAATTATTCATTAGGCTTGGGATAGAATCATTTATGGCTTAGTGTAGATAATAAAAGGGATTACTACCCAGGCAGTTTCTCCCTTAAACTCACAGTTTTCCTAATCTCTTTCCCTATGGCAACAGAGTAATTACTTTCCAGCATGTTGATTCCTTTGTACTTTAAATATAGATAAATGTAATCATGCTGAAAACCTGGAGGTTAGCTAGTGCTCCTGAATTGAAATTCCAAACTACAGAAAAGCATTGCTTTATGGCTTAGTTTTCTGTAACCTGGTTATAACTGCGTGCAAAATACCCAATGGCTCTCAAGTAAAACCATAACTACCATAGTTGTGAAGAATTAAGTCTAATATGCCTAAATCTTAATGGAAACATTATTTCCAGAAAATGGAATAAGTTTTGTTTGTGTGCGGCTTCTTTCTTTCTTTTTTTTTCTCTTTTTTTAAAGAAATTACAACTCGGCATAGAAATAAAGTTTATGAAAATAAAAGGAGGATTGTCTTGAGATGGGGAAGGACGGAAATGATGAAATGATATAGTAGAGGAGAATTACTGGAATTATGTAAAGGAATCAATCAATCAAACATACCATACATGGAAACCAAATTATACCAAAGAAAGTGTGTTTTAAAATTCATATTGCACAGGGTACCAAATGAGCTTAGAGAATTAAATCTAGGTGTTACATGTGAAACGAGTCTATCTCAATGATTAGAACATCTGAATCAAGAAATATTTCTAGAAGCCTGGGTGTAAACTTGTCTTAAATGATAGTGAATTTTATAAAAAAATGGAAAGTCCATTTAAAACACCATGAGAATTGATGTGTTTTAGATGAATTACTCTATTTTTATCAGTTCCCAAATAGCTCACAAAACATTGTGATTGTGTCTAACTGGTATAATTTATGTTAGAAAAACCTTTGTGTCAGGATCTTGTATTTAGAATCATTAAAATGAACCCTGGATTTATTATTGTTAGGTAGATAGGGATTCTTGGTCTCCTAGGGATGAAAGTGGGTGCTGTTGCCCCCATCTTGGTCCTGCTTCACCCTAATCTCTTGAGCAACTGCCATACCTGGGGGACGAGGGAACACCCTGCTAATCTGCCAATCAACTTAGTGTGCCAGCTACCGAAGAATGCACAGGCCAAGTAGTATAGGTACCACAGAGTCTGGAAAATGAACTAGAACAAAATGCATGTGCAGTTAAGACTCATGTCATGTGACTCCCAACTGTCCAATCGAAGTGGTTTCATGGTGACCTCAGAGCCACTGGGGAGGACCCAATCCAGGCACTATAAAACAAGATGCAGACCATAACCAAGCTCTTTTTTGTGTGCCCTTGTTTCTGCTCTCCCTTTGCTGCAACAATGGACCTGGTCATAATCTGTGGCATATATATTGTGCTCTGTAAACTTATATCTTGCTCTTGCCCTATAATCCTATATTTCTCTCCTCAATAAACCTCATTTTCATGCTTGCCTAACTTTGGTGCGTCTGGTCATGCTTTGTCATGAGCTTGCCAAGAACCAACATTTCAGACTAAAACCTGACATTATCACTTGGGTTAGGAAGACTGGAGAGCAAATAGCCAAAGTATTTGAAGAATTTCCTCCCTTCTTTCCAAGAATAATGTGTAAACATATCATTGGAAATTGTTATAATCTTCAATTCTCTCATCTGAATGGTAGAATGCAGGTCATAAATTCGTAACGTCATACCATCTCAAGATTGCAAGGGCATAAAGTAGGAAAATGTCTCTCCACAAATGTAGAGTATGCAGCATTGTGAACACCCCTGTTAAATGATGATAGATAGGACATTTTGAGACAATGTAACTTCTGCTGCTCAGCTCTAAAATTAAAAAGCAGTAATTGATGATAGATAAGGTGGTTAACTTATCAGGAAATGTTAATGTTATTAGATATTGCCTAAATTTATAAACAATTTTTCTTGTATTCAACCGATGCTGTCTTTCAATCCAATAGTTAAAATAACATTTTTGAGTTGAATTTTCAGTGACTAACTGAACAATCACCTCTATCCTCCCATCTTGAGACCTTGTACATAATTGATGTAGATATTAATTTGAGTGCTATTGTGCAGAACAGGTAGGAATAAGACTTAAAAAGCAGGTTTAAGACAGATCATAAAAAGCCTTGATTATGTTAATAAGGCCATATTTTTATCATTTAGTCAATGCTGACACATAGGCAATATTTTTAAGCAAAGAGATGATATAATCAGATTTTTTTTTCCACTGAAAGATAATTCAATTACTGTGAGGAGGGACTCAATGAAACAAGACTAGAGATAGGATACTTAAGAAGCTGGTGGAATAATCCATGTGAAAAAATTCTGAAATCAGAGCAAAAGTGTTATGATGGTGAGAATGATAAAGATTAAAAGAATGATTAGGAATTAGAATTGTATAGACCTTGCTAGTGATTAGATATAGGGTGGGGGCTTGGGGGAGAGGGAGAGAGAGGGGGGGAAAGAAAGAAAAGAATCTAGGATAATGATCACATTTGTGGCTTAATTGATGAATAATCATTTTATTTTCTCAGGTAATAAGTCCAAAATAGAACACATTTGAGAAGGGAAGATTTTGAGTTGGGTTTTGAATACGTAGAGTTTGAGATTAGTGTGTGGCATCATCCAGCAGGTTGAGTTCAAAATTACTATTTTTAGCTGGTAAAAGTGTGATTGTGGAAACCCAGCAAAAGAATGTGGAAGAGAAGACAACTGAGGATGAAATTCTCAGAATCATTGCCTTTAGGTTGAGAACCAGTGCTCAGGAGGATGGGTGGAAAGAAACTGTAGAGAAAAAGAAGAAAAATTGACGTAGACTGATGTTTAAGTAGCCGAGTTTCAGTAGTGTTTTAAAAAGAATGAAATAGTGAATAGTGTTGAATCTGATGCAAAGAGAAAAAGGAGGAATGATATCACTTGATGTGTGAATTAAAATGTTTTTATTATTCTTAATCCATAAATATTATTAGGAAAGAGATCAAATGAAACTAGAAATATTTCAATATTAAAAGTTAATTTCTAGAACTAGAATTTTATAGGGCAAACGGTGGCAGAGGTAAAGGTCAGAAAAAGGGCAATAAAATGTTTTACAAGTTGTCTCTGTAAAACCTCCACCTTTTTTGGGAATTGAAGCTTACATTCCTTTATGGAGGCCAATAATCATAGGAGTAGAAAAATGTTCTTTGCAGTTTGTTTTATAGTATCTTATACCACAGGAGATGGCTCAACAGAATTGTCTGGACAAGCGTCATGAGATCATTGTCACTGCAGATAAGGTCCACTGAAACAAACAACAACAGCCCAAAGCCACATGTGATACTGGTCACTAGACCTGAGCCCAGCCACCAAAAACCTCCCTTTAAGAAAGCCCTGTATTTCTGCTTAAAGGGAGGATAGCAGTCTTTGAGATGCTAGTCCACTGCCTTCCTCATTTGACAGAAAATTAATAAACTTCCCTTTCCTTTTCCTCAAACCACTTGTCCTCACTCTTCATTTTCACTGATTTAGTCTCTGGGACAAGTACTGAATTTTTGGTAACAAAGGGGCTTCAAATTTTGATCACGTACACTTATGAGTTAATAACAAGAGTAAGCAAAACTCATTGAAGTAAAACTATCTATATATAAATTACATACACTCACTACTTTACTAATATAATAAATACATTATAAACCATGTAAAATGATTAGACTTTTTCAAATGATTGTAAAGTGGAAATAAATAAAATACTGGAAATAATTATATTTCAGCTGATTTAATCATGTTAATATGTTTATTCTCAGTAAAAAATATGAAGAAGGAAATAAAAAAAAATCTTTAACAGTCCTCTCTGATGCTATAAAAATGTTAAATTAATTGGTAAGAAGAACCTTGCCAAAAAGTCAACCAGGAAGTTTTATTTTCTTCAAAGATTAACTCAGAGTTTATGAGCATCCCTCTCTAACTAGAAGCATTTAGTATGAATAACAAAAGAAGGCAGTAGTTTTTTAAAAGGGAGGAGGATTCCTGCTGTGGAATATTATTCATATTATTTTGATCAAAATGTACACTGTTCATCACTGAAGGGGAAGGAGATTTCTAAAGTGAATTCTCATCCCAGGAGGGGAAAAATCCCATTACAATTATCTCACTACTCCCTAGCATCTCCCCATGTCCTGAGGACAAAGAAATGAAAACAATTTCAAAAGCTTTCAGAGGCAAGCTGATCACTCTGATGATACAGGACAGGAATACTGTAAACTCTCTGAGCATCAGCCACTTCCAGATAGCATTACAATAATTTCATTTAAGCAATTGCCCTTAGGATTAGTTTATTTTGTCATAGATTATTAAAAAATCTTTTCAAGAAATATGTATTCTTCTTAAAATAGAGACTGACTTTCGTTTTCGATATGCTCATAGGCATTCCATGGGGGAAGGGTACCATGTCATTAAATACATATTTTTTCACTTGACAAACTTATTGTTCACATTTTCCTTTTATTATTACTTAATTGTAGAGCTACTACATCACATTTTTCTTCTGTGTCAAGGAATGCACAGGTATTGGGAAACGTATTGCCTCTTCCTGTATGAGTATCTATATTTTATTTACATTTTGTTTTTTCAACATGTTTATCAGGTATTTATTTCATCATTAGCAGATTCTTAGTTGGATAAACAGATTTGTCATTTAATTTTAGGTTAGAAAATTATATACATTTTAAAAATCAGATTTAGATGGAATATAAGGGTCTTTGATTCAAAGATGTAAACGTATTATAGAAGTTACTATGAGAGGTAAAAGATTAAAAAAATAATCCGAGCAGGGAAATCGACCTAATATTAATCCTTAATTCAAAAGCACTCTATTGTGGCCTTGACTCATTGGTTCTGTTGATCAGCCTCATCTTGAAAAGCGAAGAAAACTTAGCTATATCTCATTGGAATTTCAGGATTCAATGTTGATTAATTTCTGATTACGACATATTCAGAAGAAACAAACACTTGTTAAAAATCTAGCTGTAGGCAAGTTTCCATCTACCCCTTCACTAGCCAGCTCTGTGACCTTGAACAAGTCATCTAAACACTGCAAGCTTCATTTTCTTCATCGCAACAGGATAAACTGTAAATTGCCTTGGATGGCATTGCGGGTCCTTATGGACTTTCTCTGACTAATTAGTTCAGGCTTATCTTTTTTTCACTTTCTCATCCCCCTACCTCATGCATTCACATTTTATGCTCCAAGAACACTCAATTACTTGTAGCTCCAAGAAAACGCTCTGTTTCCCTATAGCATCTGCCTTCATATGTGCTGCTCTTTGTGCGCAGAATGCTTCCATCTTAGGAGTTGTTCTAAATTAGTTCCCTTCAGCCTACCCTGAAGTGCTCCCTCCTCTGAGAAGCTGAGGCATTCTCTGAGGTGTGGGGTTTCTGCTGGACACATCCACACCACACTTGTCCACTTTACTCTTAATGACTTAAACTTTATCAAGGGTGTAATCTCTAGGAAATAACTTTATCTCCCTATTCATACATAGAATATGGTTAACGTTTTTATTCATTATACTTACAAATGGATTTATTGAATGCGTTTATCTAAAGAACAAGTTATAAAATTGATTTACCATTGTATATTAAATATTGACTATCAAAGGACATTCTAAAAATGTTTACTGAACAACTACTATGTCCTAGAACAATTGATAAGTACTGAACGATAAAGCTGAGCAATGCAGAGTTCTTGTCCTAGAGGTGTTCAGCACCAGAGGAGGAGGCAAGACTATGAGTAGGCAAATAAGAGAACAATCTGCAGAGTCCTTTTGAGGAATAAACAGTTTTATGTACTATGCAAAACCAGATATTGGAGAGATTTACCCTGTCTAGAAGACATAAGGAGGTTCACAAGCATCAGAAATTTGAACTAGTTGAAGTATTGGTTAAGAGGAGGGAAGAAAGACCATTTTAGGAGAAATCAGTGAAATGAGCAAAGAAAAAGGCAGTAAAAATGTATTTTTGTGGACAGTGAGATCAGTGTAGTGGGATATCATCAAGTCATAGTCATAGTCTTGTGTCAGGTAGATAGTGAGGGATTCTGGGTCTCCTAGGGACGAAAGTGGGTGCCGTTGCTCCCATCTTGGTCCTGCCCTACCCTAATCCTCTGAGCAACTGGCCTACTTGGGGAGGAGGGAATACCCTACAAATCTGCCAGTCAACTTAGTGTGCCAGCTACAAAAGAATGCAGAGGACTCTCTAGCCCACAGGCCAAACAGCAGAGGTACCATAGAGTCTGGAACTTGACCTAGAACAACCCACATGTGTAGGCTCATGTCATGTGACTCCCACCTGTCCAATCAAAGTGATTCCATGGTGACCTCTGAACGAGGAGCAAGGTCCCAATTGGGGCACTGTAAAACAGAATGCAGACAATAACCAGGCCCTATTTTTTCCCCTTCCTTTGGCTCTCCCTTTGCTGCAACAATGAGCCTGGGCATCTGTGGTGTGTGTATCATGCTCTGTGAACCTATATCTTGTTCTTGCCCTATAATTCTATCTTTCTCTCCTCAATAAACCTCATTTTCTTGCTTGCCTTACTTTGGTACCTCTGGTCATTCTTTGGCCAAGAGTGCATCAAGAAATGACATCTTCACACTAAAATCTGATGCTTGCTGTGCTCTTGGCCAAAGAATGACCAGACATACCGAAAGCAAGGCAAGTGTAAAACGACATTTATTGAGGAAGGACAAGATACCTTCGGAGCAAGAGCAAGACATACGTTCACTGAGCAAGAGCAAGATACATTCGCCGCAGATGATGAAGGGACTCCTTTGTCATAACGAAAGGGTTCTGGTTATAGCTCAGGGTCTTGTTTCATACTGTCTGGATTGAGCCCCCCTCGTAGTCCAGATGTCACCCTGGAACCACGTTGATGGACAGTTAATGATGTGATAACTAGCCTTAGGTTACTCTATATCACTTTCCAAATACTTTCATGCCTGGGCTGCCTGGCCTGCAGGCTGGGGGATTCCCTGCAATCTTTTGTAGATTAGCAGGGGTTCCTCCTTCTTCCCCAGTGTGGCAGTTTCTTGGGGCAAGATTAAGGGTGGGACAGCACCAAGACAGGTGTCTACCGTTATCCTTCTTCCCACTTGGAGCAATTGCTCAAGGCAGCACCAAGGCAAGGTACTCACTTTTACCCCTACGAAAGTCTCGGAGGTCCCTTGCTATCTACCTAACAATATTATTGGCACATAGATGGTGAGTTGAGTAGTAAGACACTTTACAAATATGTATTTGAATCATGGTTCTAAAACTTAGTTCCTGGGTGATCTTTTTTTTTGTTGTTTTTTTCTACTCTGTCACCAGGATGGAGTATAACGTTGTGATCATAGCTCATGGTAGCTGGGAACTCCTGGGCTCAAGTGATCCTCCTGAGTAGCTGGGACTACAGGCATGAGCCACTGTGCCCCGCTACTAGGTAATCTTGAACAAACAACTTACACTTTCTAAGCCTCCATCTTGACTCTTTATCTGCAAGACAATATGAAGAACAAACCTATCGGTGGTAGTTATAAGTGTTAGTCAACCATTCTTTCTGGTTCTTCCTCCCTCTAGGAACAAAAATAGTTCTTCCTTGTCCCCTTATGATTGAACCAACTCTGGCCCATGGGTTGTGAGCCGAAGTGATAAATCTTATGCATAAGCCACAATGTTTAATAGTGGGTGCAAAGACCCCCTTTCCCATTTCTATTTTCCCTCTGAAATGGCAATAATTGAGATATTGTTTGCTCTCTCAGACTGCCCTTCTGTGGGGCTACAATTAGCAGGTCTCCCCTCCCTCCCTCAAGGTAGTCTACCTGTAGCCAGAAATAAGCCTTTGGTGTTCTGAGTCATAAGGTTTTTGCAATGTTAGTTACCTCAGAATAACCTAGCCTATCCTAAATGGTAGAGAATCCAATTGTGAATGTTAAATGAAATAAACATGAAAGAAAATAAATGAAAGAAAATATTTCATGTGCAAGAAATCATTAAATAAAAATTTATTTTTATGCTCTTATTTATGGTCAAGTCTCAACACACTGAAAATAAAAGTATATTAAAGGAACATCAGGAATATTTTCCAATCTGAAAAACAGATAGACAAAGCAATTGGAAAGATACAATTTGAAAATTATTTTTAGTATAGTTTATGTATCAAAAATTCTTTCTGGATAGTTCTTTAAAGATTAATGTTGTTAACAGTTTTAAATTACTATAACATTTGTAGTATTATCATCTTTATTTAAGCTCTGGATCTTATCAATTTTATTCCAATGTTAAAATTTTTCATTATCTTATAAATGTATTTTTAACTCTATTCTTTTATATTAATAAGGAAAAAAAGTACCAAAATCTCTTGTTAACATGATGCATTCAAAAATTACGCTGACTTCTGGGTATATTTGTGCTTTTAATAGTTGTTAATTTATTGTAATGAAATTAATTTTATTGATGTCTAACTTACCAGTTCATTGTGAACTTTAGAAAACTAAAGCTAGTATGGTGGCTGGTACACAATAGGACTTAAATGTTTTCCCCTCTGTTAAACCATTTATAATTATAATTGATATAAAATAACCTTTTTTAAATGAGCTAGAAATTAACATATAGACTAGCAGTTTATGAAAGAGCTATACTTTGCTAAGAAATTATCAAATTAAGTTTGAGGTCAAATGAAGAATGGATTCCCAAAATAGCGGGGCTCAGAAACTGCTCTATGTGCAGAATTTATTTTCCAATTTGGAATAACTTTCAAAACCATAGGAGAAGACTTGGATATAATGAGGCTTCCAGAAGAAGAAATTATTGAGCGTGAGTGCCACGCCATTCAGGAACCTTATCTGTAAATATTTGAATTTCATCCCTCAGAAGCCAAACAAAGGTAAGTAGTCACTGCCTCTGCATCATGATTTTTGCTCTCTATGTGTGGATCTCTTTATTTTCATTAACTTTCAGGTCATCACATTTTGAAACTGGGCAGGAGTCAAAGGACTCACTCCCCCTGCCAAATAACAAATTAGCATCTTACATTGTTTAATAACTGCATCCAACTGCGAATGTCACCAAACAGCTATTAAACAGCAAGTCCCAAGCAGAAAAATTTAATGGTGCATGACACAGCTGATTAGGTGCAAGTTTTTTTTCTGAAAGAGTGATTATTCTTAGAAGGGATATTTCATTACCCTTAATCTGAGCCCACTTTATGTGCCCATAACCTGTAGCCTCGTAAGGTATGGCAAACAAACCTCAATATAAATCTGTCACTCTTTGTGTGTTATCTTGGTGAACCATCTGTATGATTGAAATGTACTATACTAAGTTATGTGTCAGAGCTTATTAAAACTCTCATCAATTGTATTGTTGAAATTTTAAAAAGGCTCTACTATTTTAACACATGATTTATATTACCCTTCAGTTGAAACAAAGCAGTGTTCTCTGTAGTTTCCAAGCAACCCATCTTTTTCAATTACTATTTAGCATTGAATTCTGTCCCTAGATTTCTAACACACTTCCCTTCTTCCATACGTGTATATTTAGAGTCTTGCAGAAAAATAAAACTATTGCATTACTTTCACTGAATCTGATGTATGTCATGTGTAAATTGCCTGTAAACAACATAAATGCATTAGGACATTCAAAACTGAATTACATCAGTTGAGTTTACTTTCAGAGAAGGAACAATTCAATTTAGTTAAAACTCTATTCAAAAAGGATTTTTACTGATTGGAGTTTTCATCTTATTTAGAAAGAAATTTGAGTAAAAATTCTGAACCCAGACACCATATTCACTCTTACCTTACAAATTTTCTAAGATTAAGATTACAACATTTGCATAAAGAAATAAAGTTTGATTAAGGTGGGCTCATAAAAATAATGACAATGATGATAGATACACTCATATGAGCTTATCCTATACTTGGCCTTGATCTAAGCACCTGACATATATTAGCTTTATTAATGCTCATATTAATGCCTAGATTGATAGATCGGCTAGTTGCTAGCATTAGTCTTTAGAGATGAGTAAACTGAGAAAGAGTTTATCTGATATTCCCAAGGTCAATAATTTAGTGAGTGGCAGGCAAACTAAGACAATCTGACTTGGAACAATTGAATAATGAATTGATAGTCTAAAACTAATTAGTTATCATGATTTATAACCCTGGTTAAAATTAAATCCAATGATCTATCAAAAGAAATTACCAAAGAATTTCAGCATATTCAAAATTAGTTCTGAGCTTTATAGAAAAAATTGTACAACAGTTGCTTTTTTTGAAAGGCAGTTATGATTTCCTAATACACCTTATTGTGTAAATATTAGTAGAAGAAAAATGATATGAGACATGTTTCATTCCCCATGGAGTGAAGTTCCATACCTACTCTCCATATTTACTCTCTGTTCCAAGGGCCACTCTTAGCCTCTTTTCCCAGAAGAGCCACTGCTGTTTCAGGTTGTGGGTGATTTTCCCCTGGAAAAACAATAAGGTAATGGAAAAGGCTCTACAAAGTGGCTGTTGTTGCAGACAAGAAATTCTTATCAACCGGCTCTGCAAAGAACATTTTTGAAGAAGGAGCCTCATTCTCTTTGTGGATTTCTCTGTAGGATCATATGTTATTGGTATTTTCTGTGCCAGATGGAAAATCAAGCTTAATGAAAATCCATCAGTTAGTTCATCATATAACAAACTCTATTCATTTGCTTTAACAGATATTGGTTGGTTTTTCACACACAGTAATTTATGAACTTTTTAGCTTTCTCTAATAAATGTCGTGTAACACATTTTGATAAAGTAAAATTATCTAGAAGACAAAAAATTGGCTTCTGAAAAAATAATTTTAATGTTTTTGGTAGATTTCTTTGGGCAAGTGGACTGAATTTTTGTACATAATGAAATGAGAATCGGCAGGAGATTTAACAGTTTTGATATAATTATCCAGTACAACAGTGTAAACTGCTTAGCAACATACACTTAGCAGCCAAAAAAAAAGAAAAATAGGTTACCATGGATATATAAAAATAGTCCCACATGGCTAGAAATTTTATGGACATTGGTGTTGGAAACAGGTATTACATGTTACACTTTTCTAAAATCCAAAATAAATGTGACAGTCCCGGCATGGTGGCTCATGCCTGTAATCCTAGCACTCTGGCAGGCTGAGGCAGGAGAATCATTTGAGCCCAGGAGTTTAAGGTTACTGTGAGCTAGGCTGATGCCAAGGCACTCTAGCCTAGGTGACAGAGTGAGACTCTGTCTAAAAAAAAAAAAAAAAAAAAAAAAAAAAAAAAAAAAAAAAAAAAAAAAAAAAAAAAAAAAGCAACCAACCAAACAAACAAACAAACAAACAAACAAAAAAAAACAAAAGAAAAAAACAAAAAATAAATAAATGGGACAATTCTGAGATTTTACTTTAGGTGTCTTAAAGACAAAGATATGGAGGGGCTCATGTTCACCCCTAATTCAAATATATTCTACTCTATTTGTTACTTTCCTTGGAAGTCATGGATTACCCATATGCTTATAACCCCATGTACACTGAATGGAATTTGAAAGAAAGAACTTAAGTGATCAGAAATGTCATTCCATATGACTTGAGACAGTGACCATGTCTACTTCTTGAAGGCAGAGTGGTCTCAATAATCTTTTCATTTTTATTTAAATAATCTTTTCATGATTTCATTTTTCATTTAAATAATCTTTCCATGATTCCCTACCATACTCATGCTCATACTTTATGTCCAGGGCTAACCTGCCTGATACAGAGCAAACAGAGGTCTTAATGAAAACTGTTGAATGAAGAAAACACTTCCTAATGGTCCAGCTAACCCTCATGGTCTACCTTCATGGTAGCATGAGGAGACGTCAGAACAACCATTCATTGTTAACATCACTGTCACTCAGATAATGACACAATGCTTTATCCTAGCCCAACTTTGCATGGGTCATCCTGGCAAATGAGAAGGGGAGACAGGCAGTTATATATGTGCACGTCTAACGGGAGGGCAGTTGGTAGGGATGGGAGAGCAAAAATAAGATATCAGCAACAATCTTTATAAAAGCAATTATTTTCTGCTTGCTTTACTTCCATATTTTCCCTCCCAAATCCATTGCCTCTGTCATAGCTAGAGTAATCTTTCTGAAACATAAATTTTATCGGTATTCTCTCCCCATGCACATTCCTTTCATTTTCTTTCCATATTTCTTCATCGTAAGCATCATTTTCCTGATTACCACCACTCACATTGTTTACGGTGCAGTTGCACTAAAAGTGATCATGCATTTACAGGGAAAAAGGCATTAATAGAAAACTATGAAATGTTAAATCTATAAATCCACCATCATCAGTATCTATTGTCATCAACTTCCCCTCTATTTACCTAGAGTATGTTTTATGCTTCCATTAAACATACTCACTCACAACTGTGCTTTTCCATTTATCCACATGTACTTTCATTGCTTCTTTGTTCCCTTATTAGGAACTGTATAGACTATCAAATGTGCCCTGTATCTTCAAATTTTCCCTCTTTGAAGGGAATTATCATTTAAACATAATCCAATTATCATTTAAACATAATCCAGTACTTTTCATAAAATTCCTTCCACGTTCTCCTTTTAGCTACTATTTTCCATTTCTTCTCCTTCCTTATACTCCACAACTTAACTTCTTTCTATGCCACTGAAATCGACATGACTGCACTTGCTCCAGTCGCCAATGACTTCAGTTATTCTAAAGAAGGAACGGGATTCTGTTGTCTGCTCCCTCTATCAGAAAACAGTTTGATCATTGGGTTACTGCATTTTTCATTGTTAATTTATATCCCTCTAATCCTTCTTGGTTGTCCTTGCTGGTTTCTCTATTTCTGTTGACACTTTAAATACAAAAGTTCCTTAGAGCTTTGTGCTATACACTCTTTGATTCTCAAACTATGCTATCCCAGTAAGATGCCTCATCTTCTCCCATGGAATAATAAAATCATCTCCATGTCAACAAACTCTAAATTTATAAGTCCAGCTGAGGCCTCATTATTGAGTTCTATGCACACATAGACAATTGCCTGTTCATCTGTACTTGGGTAACACTCAGACATCTCACACGCCGTCTGTCCAAATTTTAATACTTGATCATCCTTTTATTTCCCTTCCCTCCTCATCCATCCTTCCTCCAATGTTTCCTTTCTCTGTTGATAGCCTCATTTCTTGAAGTTATCCACTGTAACTGATTCCCTATTGTATCCAATCAATTACTGAGTCCCGCTCTTTCTACATCTGATTTTAGCTCAAATCTGTGTACTTCCTTCTTTTTCCGTATGATCACTCCAGGCCAAGCTAACAATAATGTTGCCCATATGACCACAGTGGCTTTTGAGTTGGTCTTCCACATCTTCTCTTTGCTCTAACCTACTGTCCACAGAGAAACTAGAATAACCTTGGGGAAAAACCCTGCAAATTTGATCACACCAGTTTTCTACTTAATATGCTTTGACTTCCCATTGCTCTTAGGATAGCATTCAAAATCTTTCACCTGGCTGACAAAGGCCATGGTATTCATTACTGCCTAGCTCCTAAACTTTATCTTAATCAACTTTTGCAGCTGTTGCCATTTTGGTCTCCATTTCTTTGCTTAAAATGAGTACTCACCTTTCTTCCTGAGAACATGGCCTATACATATTTCTCTGTCAAAAGGCTTTCACCATCCCCTTTAGCCTTGGAAAATTCTAATCACTTTGCAGGTCTGAAATTAATTTCTACCATTCTGGAAATCTATCCCTGACTCCTCAGGCTTTTTTTTTTTTTTGATTCTCTATTATAATCTCTCATTGCATTTTACTTTTTCTTCATGTATCTTAGAGCAATTACACTGAAATAATTTATGCAATTATTGGTTGAATATATGTATACCATACCAGCCCTGAATCCCACAAAGCCAGGGACCTTGACTTTATTTTCATCGCTCTTTGCTCAGCATCATTTCTTCCATGTAATAGATACTAAATAAAAAATCTATGAAATAGATATTGAATAAATTATGCAACTATGTTACTGAAGCAGTTTCCTTTAGCAGGATATGAAGAATTTGACAGAAATCAGAGGGATAAGTTAACTGCCGCATTTAATGGAGTTTTCTTCTGATTTTCATTTCCCTATCCTTCTGCCTCCATAGGTTTAAATGCTTCATATTAGTGAGTTACTAGACTGGTGACTATTCCTATTATTTCATACACCAAATATCCTGTAAGAAAACAAGAGTATGAAAGTTAGATAGGATAAGCAAGAGATACTTACAATTTTATTTTGAGAATCCATATTTCATATATACTAGATCTCTTACTGTATAGTATTTGAGATTCAGAGATTTAAATGAATCATTTGAAGTTTGTCTATTACTAGAATTAAGGCTAAATATGCATTAATTTACTGTATACTTTATTAAAATTCATGAGGTGTCCTATGAAAATATCAAGGTTAAAAATTCTCCAAATATGCTTTATTATCGGACTTTACATTTTCCTCATACTTGTTTATAGACTAATTAAAGCAAAAAAATTATCTTAATAATTATCACTTTCATGAGAGTTCATAATATGTTCATCAAATAAACTTTTCCAGAGAATCTCAGACTACTTCATTTAATATTTGCTTACATGTTGCAAATACCATATACTATTTATGTTCATGTCTCAATACCATGAAAATGTAAAATGTAAAATAGCAGTCAATCCTTTCAAAAAACTAGATTATTACATAAAATTGAAATAGCACATATTAAAAATTAGGGCTGGAATTTTGTACTTGAGTGATGTTTTCCGTGTAGATTTCCATGAATGTAAAAATATTAAGCTTATCTCACAATACTTACTAGAAAGTCAAGTTAATGTTATTGTTCTTCATAGTGTATATATGTATTTAATCTCCTCATTCAAAATTTCCGTAAGTTAGAGATCACTGGTGTCAGTTAAAACATAAAAATAGAAACAAAAAAGACTGAAAAGACTGAACACACAGTGGGGGATAGAAATACCTACAGTATAATGGTGTTTTACTGTTGCAAAACTACTGAGATTATTACATTCACAAATGTACAACATTCAGGTACAGAACTCAAATGCATCAAAACCACTTACATTGAATAACAGTACTCTTGACATACATAGCAATATGTCTGTTCGAAGATGTTTGTCAACCACAATTTTCTTACAATTGTGAACTGAATGGCAATGTGTACTGAAAGGATATCTTTATACTCAGAGAGACATGATATAATAGAGCTAGAACAGAGTGAAGTAGAGATTAGGAGTCAGTCTTTAGAAAGGTCTTTTACCCATGTAAACATATTTTCCTAAATCAATCTAGTCCTCCTGAGATAGTAGGGAAGAGACAGATACAACTGAAAATTAGTATAGCTTCTGTGGAAAAGAATTTAGAGATACCTAAAAGAGCTAAAAATAGAAATACCATTTGATCCAGCAATAGCACTGTTAGGCATCTACCCAAAGGAACAAAAGACATTCTATAATAAAGACATCTGCACTCAAATGTTTATGGCAGCACAATTCACTATTGCAAGGATGTGGAAAAAACCGAAATGCCCGTCAGCCCATGAATGGATTAATAAAATATGTTATATGTATACAATGGAATATAACTCAATTACAAAAGCCAATTGTGATCTAGCACCTCTTATATTTTCCTGGATAGAACTTGAGCCCATCCTCCGAAGTGAGGTATCACAAGAATGGAAGAATAAACACCACATGTACTCGCCATTAAGTTGGCACTAACCTAATCAACACTAAGGTGCTCACATGGTAGTAATATTCATTGGGGGTTGGGGAGATGAGGGTGGGTAAATTCACAACTAATGGATGCGGTGAGCATTGTCTGAGGGAAGGGGTATGCCTCCAATCCTGGCTTGGGTGAGGCAAAGTCATAACATGTAACCAAAATCTTTGTACCCCATAATATCCTGAAATTAAAAAAAAAGAAAAAGAAAAAAGAAAAAGTTAATATTTAAACACTGCCAATTTTGTGCTTAACACTTTACATATTCTGTATCATATAATTCTCACAAAAATCCCACAGACACTTTGATCCCAAGATCTCTCAACTACAAGAGCTTAATATAATTTTCGGGTTGACTCTAAAGTCCCAGTTCATGCTGTCTAATTCTGGGTTCTAGAATCTCTGTGAATGTCTACCATGATTCAAGAGGGGCTCAGTGAGAAAAGCCTAAATCTGTCCTCTAGTGAAGGGCAGAGGACAGATCCCAGGCAGAGGAAATGTGAATCTAAAGTCCATGGCTGAGCTTATCTACAGGTACACGGAACTGAGGGCACTAAGACTTCCTGTCCAAATCTTAAATGGGGTACAGGTGGCTGATGATGATGGTGTTCTGGCCATACCCTGCTTCCAGATCTAGATGGTTGCTAACTTTCAGGTATGTTAACTTGCTGAATATATATACATCTGTATACTTTTTCTTTATGTGTATGTGCACATATACACACATATATACATACACACATACACACATACATGTATGCATATAGATATAAAAATATCTTATTTCAAAGTTTATAAAAGAAAAAAATCAGTGTCCAATGTGCACCTACAATAAAGGAGTCTGAGCCTAGCCTGAAGGGGGTCAGATAGAGCTCTCCCAGGGAAATGGCATTTAAGCTTTGACCTGAAAGAGAGAAGAATCTAGACATAGTTACACAGCAATATAAAAATAGAAATGTATACAAAATAGTATAGAGGCCAAGGAAGTGTTCACAAATAGACAAGAACACTGGGAGACCTAGCAGAGAATCCCTGAAGTGACTTGGACAGAGCAAGTTGCTTCTCTTGCAGGCATAATTTGTGAGTGAAATAACATTTACTAAAAATATACAAAATCAATAACTTTTACAAGGAAGCAAATGGTAAAGTCTCACATCTTTAGTTAATATCGGTCATAATGCAACTTTTGCAGGACCACAAATTATTCTTTATGATTAGGTTACCTAAAGGGAGGTCCTGCTGTGAGAAAAGTTTTTTTAATTGGTTGTTTTTCTACATTTTATGACATGCAATTTTAAGAACTTGCTCTTTAGCAGCAAAATTGACATTTTGCAGTGCTTGTGGAGCCACTGTTTTAATGAGACAGGGACTTTTTCAGGGACAGAGCACATAGACTGTTGAAGATTTATATTCAATTCTCTAAATAATTAAAGAAGAATTTCTCAAGTTGGCTCAAGATCTTGTTGCCTCTGATTAAGAACTGGTTGGGAGAGAGAACAAGGAATGTGATTAAGGTCTGGACT
>RJWJ010015622.1:0-35742 GCA_004363605.1 Indri indri
AAAAAAAAATATGAAGACTTACATATGATTTTTTTCCTGGATCGCAGGTATTAAGGATTGGGCAGGGAGGTGGGGACTGCTGTTTCATGTTACGACTTTTTAAGCTATTTGCCTGCACTACTGCTTTTTAAAACTGTATATACACAAGTATTATGCATCCAAAATTATTAAAAATAAAAAATCAGAAAAACTACATATATTAGTAAAGAAAAATTAAAACAAAAATTTCACTTATTGACTCAATTCCAATATATTATGCTCATTGATTTGCAGATTACCCGTAGTACAAAAATGTCTTTCTATAACTGACATTTGATGCACAAATTGAAATACATATTAAAAGAGTTTAATATTAAAAATTCTGAAACCACCGTACATTTAAACTAGAATTGAACAATTAAGTAAATGGATGGTGGATGGTAGGAGCCATCTTCCTCACTGCTGGAGTGGAAGATACGGGTTACAGGTAAGCGATGGAAGGAAGCAGCTAGAATGAACCGTGTGGTGATGGATTTCAGTGGGAGACATCAGTATGAATTCATGCTTAGCTTAATACGTAGATACAGATAGACACACAGAGGATTACATATAGACATGTGTACAGAGATGATTTAATATATTCCAAATGGCTGATTCTAGGACTAGGACAATGAACGTACAACATATAGGGCCAGAAAGTAACAGAGTACTCAATACACACATTGTCAGAGCAGGAAGCGACTGAAAGAGTTCCCAAAGGAAAAGATGAAACGATGAATTTTAGCAATGAGGTAAATAAAGAATTCTATTGAATTAAACCCCAAAGTATAAAATATATGTCTAAGAGCCTGTAGTGACAGAGACTATTGACCGAATGACCGACTGGTAGGGCCTAAGTCCCGACTCATGAAGTGTGGGCTGATCATAGTGATTCCTTCCAAAGAGCACAGTATGAAGAGGGGGAAAAAGAGAATAATTATCAAGTGGAGAAACCTGACAAGCGCTGCCTCTGCCAGATGATCAAACTCCACATCCGCAGTCGTAAGTCACGTTGACAGCATGCTACCCTGAATATGACGTGAGGAGAGTAACATTTCTTCCTCCCTCAAATCCAAAACTCCAGTGCAATCACGAGGGAAACCTCATCCAAGCCTAAACTGAGGGACATTCTACCAAGTACTAGAGCAGTGTACCTCAAAACTCTCAATGGTACCAAAAATAGAAAAATCTGAGAAACTGTCACAGCCAAGAGCCTGAGGAGAAACAGTGACCAACTGTAATGTCCATCCAGGATAGGACTCTGGAACAGACAAAAGACCTTAGGCAAAAAGTAAGAAAGTTAGAATCAAATACGGACTTCAGGTAATAATATCACATCAATGATATTGACTTATTAGTTGGGATAAATGTACAACACCATTGTAAAATGTTAATAATCGAGCAAACTGCATTTGGGATATATAGGAACTTTCTCGACTGTCTTCACATTTTTGCTGTAAATCTAAAACTATTCTAAAATAAATGATTTACAAAAAATATAGAAGAGTTTTAATAAACCCAGCACAGTAGACTCCTTACTCTCTAAATAACCCCGTGATATGACTGATGTTCCAGAGAAGGGAGGAGTACCACTAACACTTTTATCTCCCCATGACAAAGAACTTGCATAAAACTCTTTCCCTGACAGCATTATCTATGTTTGTTACTCATAATAAGAAATATGGCATAATTAGACAAATCTAAAACACTCAGAGGATGGTCAATAAAGAAATTTCTCATAATTAGCCAAATTCAAAACACTTAGAGTGTGATTAATTTTCAAAAGGAAATCATTCTTCTAGACATTTGAAGACTCCTATAAACATTCAGGACAAAACAGAACGGTTATTGACTATATAAAATAATAATGAATTCTGATATAATATAAGCACAAATGTCAATATTTTAATTTTTTGTGATTTACTAAATAATTTCAGAATTGATTAATTAAAATTATGCTATTGACAGTATTTTTTAAAAATAAAGCTGCAAATATTCTTTATCCTATAGCAGCATTTGAGATATAAAAGAGAGGAAAGCTAGGGAAAAGGCACCATGGTCAAAGTTAATATCCAACATTCCTAATTCCTGAAAGGGTTGCACTTTCATCCAAGGTGCAAATCAACATGTTAACATGTAGCACAAGTCCCGAGCGTCGCTGATAATCTCCATGCTGCAAAACCCAGGGTCACAACTCTTTCTCCATCAAACTCAGCTTCACCACTGAACGCCCCTCCCTCTGCACACTCTTTTCCTTGGTAATGCCAACCTTGGCCTGTTGCCATTTACCACGCCCTTGGCTTCTCTTTTGCAGATTCCTTTGAGGATTCCTCCTCCTATGCCCAAGTCTTATTTCTAGGGTTTTCAATAGTTTTTTCTCTTCAGTCTCTTGCTCATCCAGTCTCATGACTTTAAGCACCACATTGGATGAATCCCCACTCAATAGGATAAGCTCTCGCCTGTCTCTACTGCATCCAGACTTTCTTATTCTACCATGTGCGCAACAATCTCCCTTGGAGTATACTAGCTATTCCAACTTTCAATACGGCCAAAGATGAAGTCATGGAGAATCAACAATGAAGTCAGGACCCTTTTGAAATGTTCTTTTCTATCCCAGTAAAGGTGGCACCGTCTTCCTAGTATTCAAACCAAAAACCTAGAAGTCATTCTTCTCTTTCACCACCATGTCTACTTTGTCAGCAAGCCCAGCCCAGCCTACCTTCAATTATGTATACCCCAAACCTGTTCAATTACCTCTATCCCCATGACCCCAGCCTAGCCATGGACATATTCCACCTGCACAACTGCGATCATCTCCTATCTGTCTGCCTGCCTGCACTCTTGTCAACCATATGTGCACTTCATGTGTTCTAAGATCTACACTTTTTCTTATTTAACACCTCTGAAATTGGAATGCATCTTACAATCAGTTGATGGCACTTTGAAATCATACTAGTTCTTTTCTGTCTTTGTTTCAAATTTTAACATCTCAAAAAACAAGAGTGGCTATTACAATCAATGTTGTCTTAATTTTGAGGAAATATGTGGGATGTAGTCTCCACATAAACATAAGAATAAAATATTTAAAATTCAAATCAGCTCATGTTACCCTCCTACCAAAACTGTTCCAATGACTTCCCAGGGCTCTCTGCAAAAATGTAATAAATAAATAAAACAAAATAACCTCCTTAACATGCCCTTTGAGGACCCTCGTTATCTAGCCTCTGCCTAATTGCCTGACTCTATCTTCTTCCACACACTGAGTCTTCATGATTCTACCACACTGACCATTATTCAATTTCATGGAACATGCCAAGCCCATTCTGGCCTTGGAGAGCGCTCTTTTTCTGCTCTTAAATCATTTTATATCTGGCTTCTTCATATCAGCCACGTTGTATCCCAAGCCACACATAGCCTCTTTGGCCACATGTTTTATGTAGCCGTTTTTTCATCATTCACCCCCAGCAAATGTTGTTTTCTGCATGGTACTTCACACTTTGAGAAATCACTTACTTATACACTTACTCCTTCACTTCTTTACTGACTTTCTTCTCTGTGAGACTGAAAACTATATGAATATCAGGAAATTTTCTGCCCTGTTGCCTGATTCCCAGTGCTAGAGCAATGTCTGGCCAATAGGTGAGGTTAACTCACATTTGTTGACTCATTTAATGAATAAAATACTTTTTTTTTAATACTTAGAAGCAAGCCTTTTAAAAATGTCCCTTGGGAAGGCAGAACCATGGCTTCAAGTTTCACCTCTGCCACTCGTAAGTTGTGTGACATGAGTAAGGAACTCGATCACCTAAGTCTCCACTTTCTTGTGCATGAATTGGGTATTACGATATTTGATATATCTCCTAGCTAATGGGAGAATAACATGAGACGGTGTATAGACAAATTTGTTGGCATCATTCTCAAAGCACATTTAATGCTATTATACTATAATTCTCCACTGATAATCATATCCATAGTTTTTATAGAACTTCATATATCTCTGTCATGTCAGTATTCAGTTGACATTTATAAAACTCAACATGCACCTAGCAACCAGATCTTGGTTTTTTGTACCATTCTCCAATAAAAGAACCCAGGGCTCCTTGGAGAAATGGCAGATTCCAGGGCTGGGGCAGAGAAAGTTCATGATGAGCCAGCAGTCTCTTATAGTGCCATAAATTAAGGAAGTACTCAAAAAAATAAAAGGATGAGGGCATGTCAAAAAGTCACAGGAGCCAGCTGAAAGAGTTCCCAATGGCCAAACCTGGAACAATTTGAGCCACACAGTAGATAATATAGATTGGCTATTAGCCAATGCATAAAATAAAAATGCACAAGTTTATACTAATATAAATAAATGATTGAATAACTAAGTGAAGGAGAAGAGATAAATCATTTTAATAAAAAATTTCCAAATAATAATACATAGATATCTTCCCTGTAGGAGACAGAGCTACTCCCCTCCCCTGCCACACATATGATTTGAATATGGGCTGAACCCAGTGACCCACTTTCAAATAATGGTGTGTGGATAGGGGAAAACAAAGTAACTTTAGAAACCTGAGAACGCCACCTTGCCAGGTAAGTGATCAAGGTGGACATCACAGCAATAAGCAGCAATAAGCCTTTCCACACTCTTTTCTCCAGCTTTATTGGGGGATTCTCAATGAGTGGATATCATGGATCCACTCATGTAATAAGACGAGGGTTTTGCACTTCTGTGCAGTTCTTCCCCAAAACTCTGATCATGAAAAACATCAGAAAAATCTAAATTGAGAGACAGTCCACAAGATAACTGGCCGGCCAGGCTTAAAACTGTCCAGGTCTTAAAAAACAAGGGCAATCTGAGAAAGTGTTCACAAAGGAGACTAAGGAGACGTGGCAATCCAACACCATGTGAGATGCTGGAACATAAAGACATTAGCGGAAGAGCTGGTAAAGTCTGGAGTTTAGTTAATAGTCAGTTTCTTAGTTTTGACGCATGTTGCCTGCTCACATGAGAGGATAACAATGCAAGCAACCAAAATTGAGCGAGGGTGCACGAGAACTCTCTGTACTCTTTAAGCATTTTCCCCTAAATTTAAAATTCTTGTAAATTTAAAGGTTTATTTGAAAAAACTCAATGTGAACATTTTAGGTAAACAACCTTTCTAGAAAAAGTCAGTCCCTGGGCTAGGTAACTGACATCTAAAGAAGAGACTTCCTGTCCTCACCAAACTCTTGTTATTAGAGTAGCACTGTGCTTAGCTGCAAGACTGAATGTCCCACTCTCCCTCAAGGCTCCTGGCCCTCTCTCATAATCCATGGCCATGCAACGAGATGATGCCTAGGTTATTTGAAGGAACTTCCAGGATGTTTTTTAAATGAGCTGCAGTCAGCTGGGGAAAGCCACTTTTCAGACATTTTCTCATTTCTCTTTCCAGCTGCTTGGGATGTGAACGAAAAGGCTAGTTTTAGGAGCCACCATGAATCACACAATGATCCTGGAGAAGGAAGAGTGGTGCTGAGAACAGAACAACAGAGAGACAGAAGGAACCCATAAAGGGAGCTGTGTGAGCTGTCACCTGCTCTCTGCTGGCCGCCTCCACATTGCTCTTACCTATGTAAGGATGACTCTGACTCTGTGTTTTGACGTCTGACAGCCAACTGCTTTTCAACCTCATCTCTACCACTTTCCTTGTGCCCACATGGGTACAGTCTGACGTGAAAGCCTCACTCCTCCTGCTTTACCCCTGGCTGGAGATTCAAACCAAGGAATCCCGCATCTGTGTGGGAACCTTCTCTCCAGCCCCGCCCTAGCCATGAGAGACACCCAGGTCAGTCCCCTTCCCTGACTCTCTCAAGCCATTTCCAAACTGCTTAAGGGCCTGCTCTGCTCTCGCAGACACTGCAAGTAGGTAAGTAATAAGCCTTTCCACACTCTTTTCTCCAGCTTTATTGGGGGATTCTCAACAAGTAAAAATTATGTATATTTAAGGTGTACAATCAGACATTTTGATATATGCATCCATATGGTGAAATGGTTGCCACAACAAAGCTAATTAACATAGTCATCACCTCACAAAGTTACCTTACTTTTTTTTTTGCTAAGAATACTTCAGATCAACACTCTGAACAAGTTTCAAGTATATGATAAATGTGGTGACCATGCTGTTCATTAGGGCTCCAGAACTTATTTTGCATAACTTGACCTCTGTACTCTTTGACAACATCTCCTCTTTCCCCCCTTCTTATCTTATCCCCTGGTACCCACCCTTCTATTTCCTGCTTCTATGATTTTGCCTTTTTGAGATTGCACATGTAAGTGAGATTACGCAGTATCTGTTTTACTGTGCCCAGCTTATGTCACTTATGTCCGTACCCCTTTGATGCGTGTGTGGCATCATTAACCTCGAAATCTGGACCAAACATTTTGTGGGGCTCCATCTGCCTCTGCAGGTGACCACAACAATGTGTTTTTAAGCCATTGATATTGTGGGTCTTGGAGATAAGCAGCCTGTCCAAATCACAAAACCCATATTATTTAATTCTGAAGAAACAACAGTCAGTAAATACTTCTGGTAGACTGAATCCAGGATGCACGCAATGATTCCCAGCCCCAGGATAATCCCCTCTCCCCAAAAGAAGACCAAACCTGTAAGTTGTTCTACACAACAGAATACGGCAAAGATGAAGGAATTTTACAGATGTAATTGAAACTCGTAATCAGTTGCCTTTTTGTTCATCAAAAGGGAAATTATTAGGCAGCTTAGCTTGTTTGTGGGTCTAGAGATCTAGAGGTTGGGGACCTTCCTCTGCTGGCTGTGAAGATGTGAGTTGCCATGTTGAGGGACCTCCAGGAGGTGTGTGCAAGCCCTGGCTGACGGCCATCCATAAAGAGGGGACCTTGGTCATACAACCAAAAAGAAAACAAAAGTTCTGGCAACAACCATGCGACCTTGGAAGAGGACCCCAAGCTCCAAAATGAAGCTGGTCCAACTGGTTCTTGGATTTCGGCCTTCTGAGAGCCTGAGCAGAAGACCCCGTGAAGTCAGATATGCCCAGAATTCTGACCCACTGGCACTGTAAGATAATACACGTTTTTGTTTTAAGCCATTAAGTTTGTGGTTATTAGTTATGCAGCATAAAAACAGTTATACAATGCTAATATTATACTCATTTGAGAGATGGCAAAATTGAGAATTATTGGAGAATCCTGTAATGTCCTTATTAACACTGATGTTAAGTGAAAGGGCTGGTATTTGAACCTAGGGATGCCTTACTTCAAAGTCTGTACTCTTTATCACTGTGTGATTTGCCTATCAGTAGATTCTGAGACCTTCTGGAAAATAAACCGAGTCTTACTTAACTCTGTCTTGTCCATGACATCTACGCTGTGCTAGATTCTCAGTAGATGTTTGCTGAATTTGATGCAGTTTTAGAAATACTGACATCACAGACAGGCAGGCTAATTTCCAATGGCCCAATAGTCAAATTTCATTCATCTTTTCAGAACCTCACAGAAAAGTTTTCAGATAGAGATTTGCTAAGGTTAAGCACTTTATCTGTTCTTAGAGTGGGCGAATGTTTTACGTGCAAAGTTAGACTATGATATGAGATTTTTTACAAAGCCTTTCATTTCTGCTTAGCTCTGTTGCCTGACTGCACAATCTGAAATTAGAATTTGCTCCCTTTGTGTGCATCCCAGGCTGTCATTTTCATGACAATTATTCACTGTTTCATTTTTTAAAACCCATCCACTCTATATTATTGAGAGTCGGTTCTATTTCTATTTCTATCCTTCTGAGCAACATCACTTGGAAATAACCACAAATTTGAATACTCAAGGTAGACAAGGAAACACTGTCCTGCATTATCCAGCTTCTCATTAAATAACACCATGTGAGTAGCTTATAGATTAACAGGAAAATATGAGGCCATAGTCTGATCTACTTTGTGGATAATTCAAACCAATATATCTCCCAGCCTTGCTTCAACTCCTCATGAAGTATCACCTGGGCTATTGAAATTATCTCTTCCTTCCTGACATTCCATAGTTATTCTACTCCACTGTGTTACTTACACTGTCACCATAAAATCTTCTGAAATAAAGACCCGATGTATTTTACAAATCAACCAGGATTTTCAGGAGATCAAGTATACTCAGCTCTGGGTTTGCTAGCCATTATACACGGAGCACCTAGCACCATGTCTGATACAAAGTAGATAGCTAAATAATATATACTAAATAAATAACTGAATATATAAATGAATGTTATTCTCCCCAGCTAGCAACTTCTGTTTATATTTCACAATCAGACATCATCTTCATTTTGGAGTCTTAACAGGTGCCAAATATGTTTATTGCCATGTGTATTTTGTTTTATATTCTTTATTAGTTTACGGATAGATGCATTAATGGTGGATGGACTGGTGTAGCTACTTTTGCTCCTTTAATATAAACTCATTGAGAACAGAGACGATCTTTTCCTTCATCACAGTGGGTACAGTGCCCAGCTCACAGTAGGTGTATCATAAGTGTTTATCAAATGGCACAGAACTATTTTACTTCAAAGTCTAAATTATATTTTATTTATTTTTTTATTTTTTATTTTTATTATTTTTTTTATTTCAGGGTATTGTGAGGGTATAATCATTATGGTTACACTTTATGTCTTTGCCTCACCCAGGTGCGGGTTAAAGGCATGCCCTTCCCCCCCTACAATGCTCCCCGTGTCCTTTAGTTGCAGATTCCGCCTCCCCCACCCAATCCTCCTAATCCCTGGAGAGTATTTCTGCCATGTGATCACCTTATTGTTGATCAGTTAGTACCAATTTGATGGCGAGTACAAGTGGAGCCCATTCTTCTGCTCTTGTGGTGCCTCACTTTGGATAATGGGCTTAAGTTTAATCCAGAAAAGTATAAGAGGTTCTAGATCACTGTCGTTTCTTATGATTAATATTCCATTGTAAACATATACCTAATTTTAATAATCCACTCATGGATTGACGGGCACTTGGGTTGTTTCCACATCCTTGCAATAGTGAATTGTGCTGCCATAAACATTTGGGTGCAGATATCTTTATTGTAGAATGTTTTGTGCTCTTTTGGGTAGATGCCTAATAGTGCTATTGCTGGATTGAATGGTATTTCTATTTTTAGCCCTCTGAGGTATCTCCAAATTCTTTTCCACAGAGGTTGCACTAATTTGCAGTCCCACCAGCAGTGTAAGAGTGTTCCTGTCTCTCCACATCCTCGCCAGCATTTGATGTGTTGGGATCTTTTGATAGAGGCCAATCTCACTGGGGTTAGGTGATATCTCATTGTGGTTTTGATTTGCATTTCTCTAATGATTAGAGATGTTAAGCATTTTTTTTATATGTTTGTTGGCCATTATTTTGTCTTCTTTTGAAAGTTTCTGTTCATTTCCTTTGCCCATTTGTTGATGGGGTTGTTCGATTTTTTCTTGTTTATTTAATGAAAGACGTAAGAGACTTATACAGGAAGAACTATGAAACACTAAAAAAAGAAATTGTAGAATATGTAAACAGATGGAAAAACCTACCTTGCTCATGGATTGGCAGAATCAATATCATCAAAATGTCCATACTACCTAAAGTGATCTACAGAATTAATGCAATCCCTATCAAAATCCCATTATCATTCTTTACAGATCTGGAAAAAATAATTCTACGCTTTGTATGGAACCAGAAAAGACCTCACATAGCCAAAGCAATCTTAAGTAAAAAGAACAAACTGGGAAGTATCAGTCTACCAGACTTCAAGCTGTACTACCAGGCTATAGTAACTAAAACAGCTTGGTACTGGCACAAGAACGGAGACATTGACCTCTGGAACAGGACTGAGAATCTAGAGATGAAACCATCCACATACGGTAATCTAATCTTTGACAAAGCTGACAAAAACACACACTGGGGAAAAGAATCTCTTTTCAATTAAATGGTGCTGGGAAAACTGGATAGCTACATGCAGAAGATTGAAACTGGACCCCCACCTCTCACCTCTCACAAAAATCAATTCAAGATGGATAACAGACTTAAACCTAAGGCATGAAACCTTAAGAATTCTAAATGAAGATGTTGGGAAGACCCTTTCAGACATTGGCCTAGGCAAGGAATTCTTGAAGAAGAATCCCAAAGCAATCACCACAGCAACAAAAATAAATAAGTGGGATCTAATCAAATTAAAAAGCTTCTGCACTGCCAAGGAAACTGTCATTAGAGTGAATAGACAGCCCACAGAATGGGAAAAAATATTTGCTCTCTACACATCTGATAAAGGGCTGATAACCAGAATCTATCTAGAACTAAATTATATTTTAAAAAGAAGTTGTTCGACTCTCTACTTCACTCTGCATGAACATGTGCAGCTTAGAGATCATAATTATCTCCGTTTTTCTGACTCAAATCACTGTCATAGTGGAAGAGTCATATTTATGCAACAAACACATAACATCCCTATGTTGCTACACACTGACATGATGACAATAGGATGATTTGATTCTAATAATAAAGATTACACTGCTACTTATCAATATCTCAGATCTCCTTGAAAAATTCTTTGCAAATATCATCTCACTGAAATTCTCACAAGAACCCGGCAAGGTGGTGGCAATTATGCCCATTTTGGGGATATAGAACTCAAAACTAAGAGAAGTTCCATGTTTTGCTCAAGTTTCCATACCTAGTTACTGAGATGACATGCAACATTTTACACCGATCTCTGCTGCAACTCTCAGCCTTTACCATAATGCTATCATGCCCTGATAAACGAGATAATACAAAGGGAAAATGGTGATCTATGAGATGAAACACACATGCTAATAAAATGTGCATAAGGAATATAAATAAATAAAAGGATTTTCACATCTCTGTGGCATTGTGTTTGCTACTTCCCTCACACCTGTACCAACCTGCTTCCCACCTGGATGTGTGTTGGTAACATTCCATATCAGAACCTAGCTTCTCATCTATTCTGTCCCATCCCCGTGCCAGAAGGAAAAAGGCCATGTTGTCTTTAATATCTGTTATAAATAAGCAGCAGCACAGTGTATTGGCTGATAGCACAGGTTCTAAAGTTAGATTCCTGTGATAAAACCAAGAATCTGCTATTTCAGTCAAGCTGTTTATCCTCCCTGGACTCAATGTTTTCTTATCTATAGAACAGAATAGTAACTATATCTAAATCAAAAAGTTATGATGTGAATTAAATGTACTTATACATATGCTTAGCAGAGTGCCTAATTTGTAGAAGGACACAATCAAGGTGAACTATTTTTTTTTTATTAAGACAGATGACCTCACTGATACTATTTGCATGGAGTTCTAGTTCCTACTTTTTTCAAGCTATCTGCATAAAGTGATACATTTGTCAACAATATCCATTTGAAATCTTCTTGGCTACAGATGAAAGAAGATAGAGTTAGACAATTACCTGTGAGAGCAAGTGCGTCTGTTGACAGATCCTCAAATTTACTGCTCATTGAAGACCATGCTTGCCCGGGCAACCACCACCTTTCCCAATGCCGCGCACCCAGAGTTAAAGCAATGAACATGATAAACAGAAGCTCGGCTCATTTGTGTAATGACAAAAAGATCCAAGTGAGCCTTTGTCTCTTATTAAAACCAGCAGATTTTGCCCCAGAGTATTAAAAGTTTTAATCCAACATTCTGTTTGCCTGCAGGCAAGGCATTCTGTTAGGTAAAATAAAAACACATTTCAAGTTCTGCACAGCATGTGATAAATCAAGATTTTAAACAAAAATGACACATGTTGTTGCCTTTCATAAAAGTAATTTTGAAGCCCAACTTTGTAATTGCCACTAGATGTCTTATTTCTTTGTGTACCCTTTCTAAGAAACTTCAAGATGTTTGTCTCATTACTGATATGTTTTAAAGGCAAGCTCAGTTCTCCTTTAAAATATAGACTTGTCTGTCTCGGGTGAATGGGACCAGATGAGCTTGATGATTTATTATTTGCTAAAAACCACCATGGAGAAGATTTTATTTGTTCACTCTCAATTAAAATTAATAGGATGCATCTTAAAATCTTTTTCTTAAAATTTTTCCTTGAAAATGCAAAATCTCCCAAATGGTTGGTCAGTTGAGAAACTGAGAGATGGCAACCAGATAGGACCACTGGCATCCAAATGACCACTGAGTGACCTAGCAAACATCTCCATTTCCCTCTGGAATGCATCATCTATTCACCATTGATGGCAGGCATTTCTAAAGCCTTGGGAATTGACTAAAAAATAATGGACCTACCTAGTAAGAATCTAAAGGGAGAAAATGAGAAAATGTCCAGCCTCCCTTTTGTGAGGAGACCCTCAGAACTCTCTCCCTCTTCCTTTACCACACAGTCGTCATGTTTGACTCCTTCCAACGCTAAGTCCTTGCATCCAGCATCAGGCAGGCTTGCCCTCACTCGTGGACACTTTAAGGATCATGTATGCAATGTAATTAAGAAAATAATATAAAACATGGATAAATAAAGTAAATATAATGTTGGCATCATAAGACAGTATCTTTTCCATTTTAACATCAGGACCTGTAAGTGGCCATGTGTGTGACTCTTCTGCCCAAGACGATAATATCCTGGGACTCTCGATGAGCCATGAAATCCTTCACCTTTGTATATTGTGTCCACTTAAAATTTACCATAGTTTTTTCAATCCTAATTGGATGTCTGTATCCCTAACACATCAGTAGCTTTTGGGGACTAAGCTAATAAAAACTTACAAGAAAATAATTTTTTTCCCTTGAAGTCTTTTCCCAGACATGTTATAATTTTTACTTTAAGAAATGCAGGTGAATTATAAATAATAATAATAGAATAAAATATACAGAAACATAAAGAACAAATTTTACCTTAATATCACAACTCAGAGATAACCATTGCTCATTCTTTCTTTCCTTCCTTCCTTGCTCCCTCCCTACCTTCTTCATTTTAATAATTCGCCTCTGCATCCCAGAGTCAGAGCTCACAAACTATGACCTTGAGCAAGTTATGTTTCTCTATATAGAAAGCATCTATGTCATTTGCTCTGTTGATTATTGCCTTAGCTGTGCAGAAGCTTTTTAAATTTAATCAAGTCCCATTCATTTATTTTTGTTGTTGCTATGATTGCCATTGGGGTCTTCTTCATAATTCTTTGCCTAGGCTGATAAGTAGAAGAGTTTTTCTAACAATTTCTTCTAGAATTCTTATGGTTTCATGCCTTGCATTTAAGTCTTTTATCCATCTTGAATTAATTTTTGTGGGTGGTGAGAGAGATGGATCCTGTTTCAATCTTCTAAATGTGGCTATCTGATTTTCCCAGGACCATTTATTGAATAGGGCTTCTTCTCCCCAGGGTATATTGTTGTCTGTGTACCCTACAGAATGGGAGAAAATATTCACAACCTACATATCTGATAAAGGGCTAATAGCCAGAATCTGTAAAGAACTCAAGCAAATCAACAAGAAAAAAAATCAAGCAACCCTATTAAAAACTGGGAAAAGACATGAACTGATGCTTCTCAAAAGAAGAAAGACAAATGGCCAAGAAATGTATGAAAAACGCTTTTTACCAATCATCAAGGAAATGCAAATTAAAACCACAATGAGATATCACCTTATCCCAGTTAGAATGGCTTTTATTAAAAGTTCAAAAACAACAGATGCTAGCTTGGATGCAGAGAGAAAGGAATGCTTATACACTGTTGGTGGGACTGCAAATTAGTACAACCTCTATGCAAAAGAGTATGGAGATTTCTCAAAGAATTAAAAGTAGACCTACCATTCAATCCAGCAATTCCACTACTGGGTATTTACCCAAAGGAAAAGAAGTAATTTTATCAAAAAGACAGCTACACTCAAATGTATACTGCAGCACAACTCACAATTTCAAAGATGCGAAATCAACACAAGTGCCCATCAATTCATGAGTGGATTCACAAAATGTGGTATCTGTATGCTATGGGATATTACTCAGCCATGAATAAGCATGAATTAAGGCCTTTTGCAACAATCTGGATGGAAATGGAGACCATTATCCTAAGTGAAGTATCTAAAGAATGGAAAAGCAAACACCATTTTCACTTGTTGTTAAACTGGAACTAACTGATGAGCACACATGTGCACAAAGGGAAGTTAAACTCAGTGGAAATCAAGCAGGGGGAAAGGCAAGAAGGGGATGGGCAAAAAACCTGTCTAATGGGTACCGTGAACACTATCTGGGTGATGGGCATATGTATATCAATACATGGAACCAAAAACATCTGGACCCCTGTAATATTTTGAAATAAAATTAATTAGTTTTTTTAAAAAGTATATATCTCGCAAAGTTATTGTGGAGATTAAGTTACCATAAATAAGTTTCAGGACAGTGTCCAGCAAATAGGAAGCACTCAACGTATTGCTTACTATGTATTAACACTTTACACAATCAAATCATACCATACATGATTGGCCTCAAAAATATATTATCATTCATTTCCAACTTCATTTAATATATTTCTACAACCTTTTAAATGTGTAAGTGGCACTCTATTGCCTACACGCACCTCACTCTCCTCATTTAATTCATTTTTGCACATTTAGTTGATCTCAATTATTAATTTCTCTATAATCAAAGATTACAATAGATCTAATTAATTCACATTTTCTTCTTTAACTCAGCCCATTCCTCCTTTATTACTGTATAGAGGAGCTTGTATGAACAGAGACTAATGGAGTCAGAAATAGGGGGGGCAGTGATCCAAGGCAGGCCAGGTTGCCAAAGCCTAGAGCGAGAAGGAGTTTACAGGAAATTATGACATGTTTGGAATTAGATACATTGCATAGGTTCTCCCGAATGTTGGTATGCAATCTTGGTCAAATCACTTAGAATCTAAATTTCCTAATCTCCTCAATAAGGAGAATGCAGACTTAAATTAAGAGCATTAATGTAAGTATGAAATGAAAGAGCATATAAGCAATCACTTTAGAAACTATGAAGTACGGAGCAAATGCAAACTACTGCTATTGTTAAGCACTGAGCAAGCAAAGTATTATTTTGTGATTTATAGTGTTAGGATAGAGGATTTTCTATAATTTTAATTTTGTGTTTTTCTTTCTGATAATGCTGTTTATCAGGAAAAAAAGGTCTGCTAATTCCAAAACAAAAATATCTATTTTAAATATATAAAAAGCTTCTGTGACCAATAATAAAAATACCAATAATCCTATAGAAAAATTGGGCTAATGATATAGTCAGGCATTTGTAGGAAATGACGTTCAAATGTCTTCTAGACAGGAAAAGTCATTCTACCTCATTCAGTTAAAAAAAGAAAGAAAAAAAGAAAACTTCCAGGAGCTATCACTTTCAACCAATTATATTAACATAACTTTTTAAAAGTTGATAATATATTGTGTTAATATTAAGTGTTAATATTTAAAATGTATTAGAAACTCAACTCAATCGCAAGAAAACAAAAAACCCAATTAAAAATGGGCAAAGAACCTGAATAGATAATTCTGAAAAGAAGGGTGTTGGGAAGGGAATTTTTTCATGCATTGATGACAGATGTATCAATGGGTACAATTTCTTTGGGAAAGCTACGACTATCAAAGTTTTAACGTAAACATAACTTTGAACCCATGTTTCAAGTGCTAGGCTTTATCACAGTACAAATACAAAAAAAAAAAAATGTCTGTAAAAAGAATGTGACCTATCAATAGATGATTGGTTAAATAAAACATGGGACATTCTTATTTGAAGAACCATGCAGTCATTACAATGAATGAGACCACATCTGTGCAATAAAAATAAAAACCACAATTGGATACCCCTACACAGTCACCAGAAGAGCTAAAATGTAAAATGACTGACAATACCAAATTAATGTGAAAAAACTAGAACTCTCAAACATTGCTGTTGAATGTGTATTTCATACTAGCATTTTGGAAAATCCCTTGGCAATATCAATATGCCTACTCCACTCCCAGGTTTATACCCAAGGGAAATTAGTGTCTATGCCCACCAAAAGATATGTACAAGAATGTTTCTAACAGATATATTCACAAAAGCAAAAATCTAGAAACAACCTAAAGAACTATAACCTTAAAAGTAGAATGGACAAATTATGGTATATTCTTAGAGTGGAATGCCATACAGAAGTAAAACAAAACCCTGATCCATGCAACAAGATGAATGACTCTCACAGACATAATGATGAGTAAAGAAAACTAGAGACCTAGCAAGTACATAGCGATGATTTAATTGTTATGAAATTGAAAAGTAGGAGAATCTTTGGTATGTTGGTCTAGGTAATGATTTTTTGGATACAACCCCAAAAGCATAGGCAAAAAAAGCAAAAATGCACAAATGGAATCACATCAAACTAAAATCCTTCTGCACAGCAAAGGCAACAATACACAGAATGAAAAGAATCTATGGGATGGTAAAAAAATATTTGCAAATCATGTATCTGATAAGTGTTAATATTTAAAATGCGTGAGAAACTCAATAGCGAGAAAATAACCCAATTAAAAATGGTCAAAGGACCTGAACAGACATTTCTAAAAAGAAGACATACAAATAAGCAATAGTTTTAGAAATGTTCAACATGTTCAGGGAAATGCAAATTAAAACCACAATGAGATATCACCTCACATCCATTAGAATGGCTATCATCAAAAATTAAAGATAATAAGTGTTGGCAAGGATGGGAGAAAAAAGAACCCTTATACGCTGTTAGTGGGAATGTAAATTAGTACAGCCATTATGGAAAATATCATGAATATGCCTCAAAAAATTAAAAGCAGAATCACCATTTAATTTCAGCAATTATATACTGGGTATATATCCAAATTCCAGCAATTATATACTGGGTATATATCCAAAGAAAACGAAATCATCAGTCCGAAGAGATATCTGCATTCTTATGTTCATTATAGCATTATTCACAATAGCCAAAATATGGAATCAACCTAAGTGTCAATTGATGTATGAATGGATAAAGAAAAGGTGGTACAATACACAATGAAATATTTGGCCTTAAAAAAGAAGGAAATCCTGTCATTTATGACAACATGGATAAACTGGAAGGATTTTATGTTATTAATAAGTGAAATAATCCAGGCACAGAAAGACAAATACTGCATGATCTCATATATGTGTGGAAGCTAACAAAGTCAAATTCATAGAAGCAGACAGTAGAATTGTAGTTACCCAGGGACTAGGGGCAGGGGGTGTGGGTTTGGGGAGGTCTTGGTTGAAGGATACAAAATTTGTTAGGAGGAATAATTAAAGAGATCTATTTTACAACATGGTGGCTATAGTTAACAGCAATGTAATGTGCACTTCAAAATTGCTAAGAGAGTATATTTTAAGTATTTTCACCACAGGAGATAAATATATGAGGTAATGCATTTATCAATTAGCTTGATTTAGCCATTCCACAATGTACACATATTTCAAAACATCATGTTGTAAATCATAAACATATACAATTCTTTCAATTAAAAATAAATTATTAAAAATAAACTGTGTGATAAAAAGCAAATAAGTAGTTCATATTATAAAAACAAATTAGTTATTTCTAAAATATTTTCAATTTGCTCACTTAGCATTTAATGAAATGTAGGAAGAAAGACCACAGTTTTTCTGAATAGTTTCTGTTATCTAAGTGGTTTGAGTCAGTTTTTTTTAAAGAGGGTATTATTCTATTCTTTTGTCTTTGGGATGAAAAACTTGAAGATTCAAGTGAAGTCCCTATAATGCTAATTATTTTTACCTAAAGCACTGATTACAACCTTTTGCTTAACACAGGAAAAAAAGAAAAAAAAAACAAAAAAACAATCAGGCCAATCTATGGTAATAGAAGTCAGAATAACATCTACCTCTGATTACACCATGTATTACTTTCAAAAATCCTAATTCAATATTCCAAAAACAACTCACCAATATATACCAACCATCTTCAAAAGTAGCTAGGCAGTTAGAATCTGGACCAGTTCAGAATATAATTGGAGAAATTTCCTGGTGGATATGTGAAGTGTTGATTTTTAGAACTAACTCACCGGTAAAAGCTCAAGACAGTAAAATTCCTGCTCTAATTAGGTGGTTTCTCCAATCCATGTGAAGTATAGCACTTTAAAAATAAGTTAGAAACAAATAATCTGCCTACAAATGGCAGAAAGTGTTGGAGCAGTCTCATACCCTAGGATGATGAAGGAAAAAAAACTCAGTGATGGGAGGAGAGGGAAAGATAAGTCTAGAAAAACAAAATGGAAGGGCAAAAAAATGAACCTTTAGAGAGCTGGATAAGACAGACTAAATGTTTAGATTTAAAAGTACAACAGAAGCTTGTTGAGCTTACTCAAAATACATAGTCTTAAGGTTTCACTTTAGAACCACTGAAACAAAATATCCCAAGTTGAATCCAGGATGTGATGTATGGGGTCTGTGTGTCTGGATTGTGTCTTTCTGCATGCATGCACATCATCACAATTGCTTTTGTTCACCATCCTCGTGTGTGGTCATTGGCATTCTTGGGTTTGAGGGCCACTGGTTTTGATTTTTCCCTCCATTTATGTGATGCAAAGGCATCTTCATACCAGGAAACAATGAGTGTAAGGAAAAATCAAACATGTTTTGACTCCTGTATATTTCTTATAATACTGAAAAATAAACTATTAATACATTCTGTCATTTTAGAGGGTACCAGAGACAGCTGGTGGTGGCAGGAAGATCTCTGGAGTAAGACTTTGGCTTAAAACCAGACCCAGTCAACCATTAGCTACATAGCCTTGGTCACTCAGTTTGCTCATTTGGAAATGGGAACAATGTTCCAAGAAATGATGTTTGGGATAATACAAGAGGTGTCAATTCATGACTTTTTTGTGGCTGAGTAGTTCCCCATGGTATACATATACAACATTTTATTAATCCACTCATGTATTGATGGGCACTTGGGTTGTTTCCACATCTTTGCAATTGTGAATTGTGCTGCTATAAACATTTGAGTGCAGATGTCTTTATTGTAGAATGACTTCTTTTCCTTTGGGTGGATACCCAGTAGTGAGATTGCTAGAGAAAATGGTAGTTCTACTTTTAGTTCTTTGAGGTATCTCCATATTACTTTCCATAGAGGTTGTGCTCTGACTTGGGCAATGTAAAGGCAACATACGTAACCTCAACGTTTGTACCCCAGTAATATTTTGAGATAAAAAAGAAATAATGTTCATAAAACACCTAGCATACAATAAATGCTCATGAAAAGTCAGCTATTATTTTAGTTTTATGCATTTTACCCACACATACTCAGGTATTTTTGTTCAGATAATTCAAGAGATGAATAAGATGTCTATAGGTTCCAGGTGGCAATTTTAATGTGAAAAATAGTATATTTCTATTTTCTATATATAGTCCTGCATCACCCCTTTATGAAAAACTGAGTTCTAAAGGAAACTTCATGACAGATTGAGAAATTCCCCTCATGGGGGATTGAGCTCATGGCTTTGTCCCAGGCCAGCACAGCCTGACACATAGAAAAAGCTCAATAAATATTTCCTAAATTGCAAACAAAATGATCTATTAAGACATTTAAAAAACAAGTATTACCGATTAATAGAGCATGTGGGCTACTTTATTTTCCCTGAGAAGTGTGATAAACAAAACAAAGCAACTTTTTTTCAGGACGGTTAGGAAGGTCAGGTTATTAGTATGAAAGTTCAGAAGAACACAACAGAAAGTCTTGGGTCTTGCCTAATTACACAATTGAGCTTATGAACAATATTACATTTTGCTTCATCTCACAAAAGGATGGTAACAAAGTACAGCCTATTTGAAAATCTCTGTCATAAGATTTATCAGTGACAAAACTGAAGATAAAAAACCTCAGTAAAAGCACGTAATGAATATTCCATAAAGAGCCAGAACTCAAGTTGCCGAATTAAATATTTAATAGTGTCTATTGTTTGGAAAAAAATACCTTTGAAGGCAATCAAATTAAACAAATGGATACAATTTCAGGTCAGTTTATCAGTAGGATGAACTGAGATGCACAAAGCCACACTCTCTAAATTTGTTACTGTTAGACAATAGGACAAAGTCATCTCTGATATTCAGTTTATATTGTAAACTCTGATTCCCTCTCATAAACACACCTCTGCCAAGGTATGTGAGAAACCCCAGGCAGGTAAAGAAACTCCTTAAATGACAGAGGAAGGATTCATGAAGAACTCTAATGGGATTCTCTACAAATCTTTTGATATACAGAAATCTTTAAGGCAAATATCTCAGGAAATTAATTGAGAAATTCATTTCCCAAGAAGGCCATTCAGCCTAGCGCCACCACCAACAACAACCACATACACACACACACACACACACACACACACACTCCCAGGAACTTCAGGGTAATACTGACTGTGGTCAGGATCCAAACATTATCGCCCTTGGAAACACACCCAAGATGGCTGCCACAGTGGCTGACACCACATTCTAGTTCATTCTGTCAATACTCATTGAAGATGGTGAGTTCAGCTCTTCAGACCCCACTGATAAGGAGGAGAAAGGGTTAGATGGGATCTCTGCTTTTATAAAACCTATATTCTGGTAGGAAGAAAAGAATAAACAACGTAATTTCAGATATGAAGAGTGCTCTGAGAAAGACACAACAGGGCAATATTGCGGAGAAGTGGAGGGCAGTGTTGCAGTAGGCTCAGGAGCTAACTGAGGTTGGAGTGTCTAGGACAGGAAGGCTCTTGGAGGAGCCCTGAGGAGGTAACTTTTGATTTGGGACCTGGTGGTAAGCTGAGTGAAGACACAGGACAAGAGCGATACAGAGACAGGGAACAGAAGAGATTAAGAATCTTAAGTGAACCTAGTATGTGGCTCAATTCCAGGGATCATTAAATATTTTTGGCTTTGCATGCAATAAAATCTCTGTTGCAGTAACTCTGCCATCGTCATACAGCAGTATCCATAGGCAATATGTAAATGAAGGGGTGTGGCTGTGTTCCAATAAAACTTTATTGATAAAAACAGGCAGCAAACCTTATTTGTCCCTTGGACTATAATTTACCAACCCCTGGCCTATCCCAAATGATAGTATGCTGTTCATATTCCTCCCCCCTCAAAGTCTGAATTCTGTGTCTACTTGTCTAACAATTTATTAAGCTCTAAATTGACACACTTTCCAAACTCCACTGATACATTAATTTTAACTCAGTCTTATTTTAGTGTTTTCTTTTTGCACTTACACCAGAAACTAAGATTTTATACCATGCATTAATAGTAAAAACCACTTTTATTTATATGCAAAATATCACCATCCATAGATAATGTCCTAATAATTTATAGTCACTGTACCACATTATGCATTATAAAACAGGAATAAAACAATCTATAGTGATGTTATAGCTCAGAAGAAAGCAAAAAAAAAAAAACAGCTACATTGTTACAGTTTTCTAAATGATAATTCTGCTTTTTATAGGCAATTCACCGTTCACATTTTTTTTTTTATTCCAGGGTATTGTGAGGGTACTGTTCACATTTTAATTGTTCTATAAATCAGTCTATTTCCCTTCTCGGCTCCCTCTCACATATTTTCCCTTCAGGAGATAGGGGCAGTCAGAAAAGACAACAGAAATAGAGATACATAGAGATCAGCACAATCACATAGGGAAAAACTACTTGTAAAATTATTCACCATGTTGGCAGTCCACCTGAAAGATAAAGTCTTTATTTATAACCGAAGTTGACCTGGGTTTCAGAATTTTTATGTCACTGTTGCCATTACCTTTCTTGAATAGAACTGCCAAATTGAGCATTGTAATGAGTATTATACATTTTATTTTCTATCTTAGGCTATAAACACCTTGAGTTCAAAGAACTGTCTTATTCATCCCTGTATCACCCACCACACACATGAAATTAAATTGCTCATCGCTCAATAAATATTTGTTCAATTTAATTGTTTGCAATTAGAGAAGCAGAGTTCCACTAGGTGGAATTAGACATAGATGGAGAAGAGATTCTGCCAGCAGTTCTGCAATGGGCGTTTGAAACCTGCTGTGCCATGCATGGATGGCATATTCATGAGAGGTCTCTATGGACAAGACTTCTGAGATTTACACATCTCGGATCTTTGGAACCTTTATCTGTGTGTTAATTCTGTAATTCAAATTGCAAAACCAATTTCCTGAGCTGGAATAGCCATGAAAGGAACTTCCTTTGAACTTCAAATGCTCTGGATGATGACAATAATCACACTATCAGCAGCTTACAAAATTCTTATGCTTGTTAATTTATTTACTTTTCAAAGTAATCAGGGAGATCAATACTTTTATTAAAAATATTAGTGTTTTTCCTACTATTAATAGTAGCAATAATTTTTCTGCTGCTACAATTCCTATTACTACTCTTCCTCAATTCAGTAATTTGCTCAAGACCGCAGCTATTTAGGGGCAACACCAGGATGTCAAATCAAATAGAGTAGAATATTGACTTGTCAAATTGCTAATAAAGAGCCATCCCTGAAAATGACAAAATTTATGATTGCAAAACTCTTTCCATTTCTTCTCATTAATTCTCATAGTCTCACACTTTCTTTGTTCCCCTTCCAGAAAAAAATCCTAATGTTTCCATTTACTTTATATTGCTACTTATTATAAAATAATATGTACCTATTTAAGGACTATTAAGATAATGAAGTTAGTATTTAAAGTTTTATCCATGGTTTTTTATTATGGTTTGGAATGGTACATTTTTAAGAGAATTGGAAATCATATACACACACACACACACACGTGTGTTTGAGTGTGTGTATGGGGTGGCGGGTAGTTACTGGCTGCCATCCTGCCAATCGTCACTTTGCTTCTTCTGTATTAGATGAATCCCTAAATTTAGCTGGGCACATGATAACCCGTAATAAAAAATAAATTTTTATGCTTCCTTTGTAGCTAGCTGTGACCCTGTGAGCAAGTTGTGGGTAAATGGCATGTCAGGGCAAGTATCATGGAGCATCTTCTGGGAATTTTTCTAAATGACAATCCTTTCCCTCTCTGGTCTTTCCTTTTTCTGCTGCATGGAACATAGAAGCAATGGGTGTGAGATGGTGTTTAGGAGGGAAAATGAAAACATGTCATGGTCCCTATCCACATCAAATGTATTAAATAGATATATATGCACAGATAATGCAACAAAATAGTTTTAAAACAATTGCTATGACCTCATGATGAATTATTAAAGGTGTACAAATTTAATTAGAACTTGAAAGATTAACTGTATCCTAAATTAATTTTCCACTGATTCTAGTTACAACTTACAATTAAAATCGGAAAAATCCAAGGAGATTTGAGAAGAAAAATCCACAGAAAAAACGAAGACATTCGCATTACAAAATGCTTTACTACCTTGCCAAAATAAGATTAAATTAAATAATTGCCAGACTTCAAAATAAAGCCCTCATGGTTTTTAATTTGATGGATGACGCATAGAGAGTTATTTGTGAGTTGTAAGTTGGATGTGTCCCGGGAGGATTCCCTAAATTGTCCTCTATTTCCTCTATGAGCCACTGTTCAGACTGGATTCAAGACATGATTTGGCCCAGGGCATGAGGGTTCTTATCTGCTCAGAGGACTCAGGGAGAGGACGAGCAAGATTCCAAGGATGCTGGTTGCTCCCCTCGTTCCTTTGCACATTCATGCTCCGCAGCCTTTGTATCTGTGGTTTTCTTTGCCTGGGGTGTTCTTTCTCACGTATTTGGGTGACTGCTTTCTTCATATTGTTCAAGACTCAACTCAAATGCCAATTCCTCAAAAATGCCTTCCCGGACCTTTCTAACTTAGTGTCACTTCTCTACTTGCATCGCTTTCTGGGTCATTACCGTGGTTTTTTGTTTTATTTCATTTTTTGTAGTGCACATCACCTACTGAATGTATCTTTGTCTTAAAACCTCTACCGTCTGCATTTTCCCATTCACCCACATCTGTTGGATTTATGTAGCATTCACAGGCACGGTGTCTGGCACACAGTTAAGCTGTCAAATAATATTTCTCGAATGAATAATTAATCAGTAAATCATCTTTAATTCCTCCAGTATTTTGAATTCAGCATGTCTATTATTACACTCTAGAAAAATCTGGTAATACAAAAATTAGCAGATTACCAGGAATTTATGAATAGAGTCTTCAAGCAAAAATCCTACTATATTTCATGGGTGTCACCTGTAAAAGCTATAAATGAATTAGAAAGCAAAGGCAAATTAAATTCAGCTCACCCTTTTTTCTCACGGATCCTGCAAAGTTTTCTTCAGGTACCCCAGTGATCAGTTCATTGACTGGGTCCTTCTAGACAATGTCACTATTTATTTTTGTCTTTCCTTTGGATCTTGGGGATTTATCCATATCCTTCCATGTTATCTCTGTTGCTTTCCACCAGAGAAAGCTTAAGTGATACATCATTCAACAGTGAGCTGAAGGGTTGACAAACAAATCACAGAATCACCTTCTGAGTCAAGTCTCCACAGCATATTTGGAGCCCTCTTCATTTTGGGAGGACATAGTTGACTTTGGACAGCCACCAATTGTAGTGATTTATTCACAAAGTAACCGACAACATAACCCCATAGCAACTTTCAAGAAGATCTTTGGGCCTAATTCTGAAACTACAAACACAACGCTGTGAAAGGTAGACACTTACTCATTAATATTGAAATGGAGCTTCATCTTGCATGCTTGCCTAATTTATTTGGCCTGAAAGCTTTTAACTTTTAAACTGAATCCAAGTGTGAACACTTGCAATTTAGTGCCTCTTTTAAAACTTATCTGTTCAGAATGCATGAATATTCCTCCAGTGAAAGGGATAATAGGAAAGTAAATTAATTATATTTTAACTTTCCAATCTCATTTTCACTTTGCAAGAACTGTGCAGGAGAGATATTAACCTTTCATTTTAAATGAAAAATTTAAAGAATTACCATCAGGTAATTTTAAACTACAAAAAAAAGTGACTATATAGCATGGATTCCCTTCTTGCCAAAAATATCATCTTGAAATGTAGATTGACTTAGCATCATCCAAGAATACTTTTAATAGCCTTTTTTCCCCAATTTTATTCGCAAGTATTCAAGCAGTGGTGCTCATAAAATGGGCAGTTACCAAAGTTGAGAAGTTTCAAACATAAAGCTTTTTTGAATTAACTTTCATTTTTTTTCCAGTTAATGTTGAACAGAATTATATTTGTGCCTGTCTGATCTCAAAATTCATTCATTAGACAATACATATAGATTGACTTACTTTATTTAAAACTGCTTGCTATTTTTTGATTTCAAAGAACTAAGAATTTTTTACACTGTATTGTTTAGAATCTACAGATTTGAACCTCTCTGATTTATGTGCCACGAGGATTTATAATCCACGAGGATTATGTCACTTCCCAGCTTAAAACCCTTCAAGGATCCCTTTTGCTTTGGGGATAAAGCTTATAATCTTCAACAAGCCAGATCGAACAGCGGCTGCCCCTCTAATTTTATCTCTTCTGACTTATTTCTTTGCAACCTTCATTCCAGGCAGAATCACGTCATGGATGTGCAATGTGCTGTATTCTGGACACATAGCTGTTTTGTGGGTTTTTTCCCCTTTTCGTGCTGCGTTGGTGGAGAGGGAGGATAGCTCCTCTAGTCCCGTTACTGATTTTTCTTTTTGCCTCATGTTCCAACATGCATTTCTTGATTTAAAATTTTGATATTTTGTTCATCATAGATTGTGTGCTTTTTTATTTTTAAATAACATATTAAATATTATTCATACTGATTGCTGATTTTGTGTACACCGTTAAATTTTGGTCCCAAGGAGAGTGAGGGGCCCTAGACCCTGCCTACTCCTACCATCTCCCGCTAAACCCAAGTTTCCTTGCCCCTCCAGGAGCATTTGAAGATTTAAAAGCTCTGCCTTCTAGGAAAGTGGAACTGGATAAACATAACTCATACATATACAGGATTTGCTGTGAGCAAAGCTCTAAGTACATGATCAACATTGTTCCTCTAGGAGGAGACCAACTCCGTGAGGTAGATCCCCAAGTGTACAATGGTTAAACCTGGAGAAACACATTAACCTTGCTCAAGATCACACAGCTTTTAGATTTGAACTTAAAGAATCTGGCATTGGAATTCACATTTGTATTGACTATACTGTCACTCAAGATTCTAGCTCTTGCTTAATGAACAACTGCAGTCTCTTTAAAAAGAAAAAAGCAATAAGGATTTGAGGCATGGCTTGAAAGATTTGGAAACGGTCGAAGATTTGGGTGGATGAGAACTAAGTGGATTGGGACTGGACCCTGGGATGTTTTCCCTGGGAGCAGCACCCATCACACAAGAATGGTGAATGAGTGGATCTCCAGTCTGCTGGAATGCCCGGGAGCTCCACTGGAGCAAGAACCTCTCATCACCTGCTGCACTCGCGCTTGGCCCACTTCCTCCTGCTATTGAGTCAGGATGGAGATTCTGCCAGTACCAGAGTCCCACCTTCTGTCAACACCAGTCGGACAGACCTGAAAGTATACTTTGGACTCACAAAAGTATAAAATGGGGCTTGTACCAGACATCTGAGGATTAGTGGTGGTGGGAACCTTTACACCTATGCTTAGAAACACATAAATTAATATATCAAGATTCCTGAGCTGAGACATTGATTATTAACCCTTTATTTATGCTGAATATTTCAGATCCTCTAAAGAACTATTCTCTTTCACCCTTGGACTTTTTATAAGGGGTTCCAAAGCCTAAAATATACTTACCTCTTTGCTGTCCCCTCCCTTCCCATCCTAGGTACTCCTGGAGAATTCCTGTCAACATGAAATCTCAGATGCCATTTCACCCACAAAGCTCCATCTATCCCTAATTGCCAGGCTATTGCTCTAGACCAGAGGTCAGCAGACATTTTTGGTTTTGCAGGATATACAGTCTGTTGAAATTACTGAACTCTGTTCTTGTAGTGTAAAAGCACCCATAGTCAATGTGTAAACAAATGAGTATGGCTGCGTTCCAGTAAAATTTTATTTACAACAACAGGTAGTTGTCCAGATTTGACTCTTGGGTCATAGTTTGCCAACCCCTGGTCTAGACTGTAATCTCTGTGAATGTCTTTTCTTTTTCCACCATTTTATCCCAGAACCTAACATCACATTAGATTATGGGAATTCAATGTTATTCATTAAATATCTATTGAATTAATTATTTATTGGTTTTACCTCTAATAAACGGAGCCTCTGTTTAAAAACCTATTTCATTATTGAGAAATAAGATGACATTTTATAAACATCTTTGGAAATCTATTATATAGCTAATCATAAATCCTTAGCTATTGTATAGTTATAAACAGACAGATCTGTGTTTATAATGTGTGCCCATAGGAAAATCACTTAATATCTCTGAATTTGGTTTGCTCATTTATAAAATGGGAGTAATATTATCTACCTTTTAATGTTGTATTAAATGATACAATTTATATGAAATACCTGTATTGGATTACTTGCATGAGTAATTCAATATTTCATATTGGCCTCAACAAAAGTTAACTATGACTCTCCAAATAAAGAAAAAGGAAAGATGAAAAAGAAAAAGTGCTTTTTTATTAGCTTGACTGAATTCATCTGAATTTTATACCAAGTGGTATCAACGCTGACAGACCTATCCTCAGTACCTGAATGCTTGCTTAGGGGAGTTTGCATCTCCAAATCATCAAGGTAAACACTTCACCACTGATGAAAAGATCAACCCTCACTTTGTATTTAAGCATAAATAAAGGACACTACATTCAGATGGCTTAAAGAAATTTTTTTTTCATCACAAACACACTGCATCTTTAATACCTGAGACAACGATCATGAACACCAATGCAAAGAGTGCGAATTTAAGGGTGGGAAAATTAAGAGTGGGAAAAGCCACCACTGAGAATATAGAGGCAATGTGAAATTAAACTCTTTACATTTGAAATTTGTAGGGAGGGTTTTCATGGAATTGAAGCATGGAATAAAAGCAACATGAATGCTTTTTATTTTTGTGTTTTTATGTAAAACCTATCATTTGAGTCTTAATTATTAGTTTATATTTATCTTTGCAGCAATGATCTGAAAACAAACACTTCACATTTAAATTTCAAAACTGAAAGGTAAAATGTAGGCAAGATTCTTCAGATATTTCATTTTTCTTATTTTTGTTTTTATTTTATTTGGGTATTTAACAAGTATTTATCACCATATGTAGTCTTATGCATTTTAGGAGATGCTTAATAAAAATTTGTTGAATTTGCATAGAGAAGAAAAATAAGACACCATACCTTTTCTCTAGGAGCTTATAATCTAAAGAGAAAAATAATGGAGATTCACATGAAAAGTTAGGTTCCCATTTTATCGCTACACAATTGTAGTCAAACTATTGATGAAGAGTAGTTGTGAGTTTGCATTTAGCTTTATTCCGTCCATACTGTATTCATCTATTCACTCATCTCTATGCACCCATACAATGACTTCTATGAGAATGCACCCTGCATTTTAGTAATTCCGACCACTGGGTCCTGGTTCACGTGACAGAAGATGGTGTTGGTATGGCAAATGGAGAGAGAATTAATCCTCCTAAAGAGAACAACTCCCATAAGAAACAAGCAATACAATGACTTAGCTTTATCTCACACCTACCAATACTTTCATAATTCGCAAGAAAATTATTCCTCTAAGAGTATATTATGCAACAATTTCTCAATCCCAGCTTCCTTCAAACACCACCACAGAAACCTAAAACCTTTTGGAGAAAGTCGAGAGACCTGTAGAGTTACTAAATTTAGCAGCTCAATTTCAAATCTAAAAAGAACTAGAATCTTGTAAATCAATGATTTAACTCAATTCTGCCCTATTATGTATTCCAAGGTTCTATGTAAGGGGAAGATATGGAAATTTAGAGGTTAAAGTGAAGATAAGAAAAAAAAATAGCTTGAATTTCTTGAGGTCACATAGATTTATTGACTGTAAAGAAAAATGGAATGTTTTCCCAATCAAAGACAACCTTTCACAATCCTTCGTGATCTCTTTTCTCCAGGGGATTTGAGACAAGAACCAGGCTGAAACACACTTGAAATTCATTCACCTGCTTAGAGAGACACCTGATCATCAAATTCACTATTTTCTTCATTGTGATGATGTTTTTTGCTTCCATGTATTGAACCAAGATTGCCTCAGTGTCAGGCTGGGAGCTAAGCACTCAACATTTTCTGCCTCATTCATTCCCTAAGTCATCCTTCCTTCCTACTTTGATTTACAGATGTAGAATCTGAGATTCAGAGAACTGCATAAGTTACTGAAGATCACAAACCTAACTAAAAGCTGAAAATTCAGTATGTCTTTAAAAATCAGAGCTTTGGAAACAATTCTACACTCCACGGAGGCACTGGACTTCTTTAGAAAGCCCTCGGTGGCCTTTTGACGAGAAGTGTATGGAGCCATCGACACGTTCGAGGCCCCTCTTGCCTGCTTCTACCAGGCTAGCCCACATGTCTTCTGTTTTAGTAACATTTAATATATATTGGATGAGTTCATAAGAACTGTTCAAGAAAAGAATCCATGCTTAAAATGTTTGGAACCTATAGATCCATTTTTTTTTTAATTTCAGCATATTACAGGGGTACAAATGTTAAGGTTACATATATTGCCTTTGCCCCATCCAAGTTAGAGCTTCAAGCATATCCATCCCCTAGATGGTGCACACGGCACCCGTTAGGTGTGAATATACCCATCCCTTCCCATCTGCCTGACACCCAATGGATGTTATTACTATATGTTCACTTAAGTACTGATCAGTTAAAACTAAGATGATAGTGAATACATGTGGTGCTTGTTTTTCCATTCTTGGGATACTTCACTTAGTAGAATGGGCTCCAGCTCTATCCAGGATAATACAAAGGTGCTAGATCACCATTGTTTTTTGTGGCTGAGTAGAACTCCATGGTATACATGTACCACATTTTATTAATCCACTCATGTATTGATGGGCACTTGGGTTGTTTCCACATCTTTTCAATTGTGAATTGTGCTGCTATAAACATTCGAGTGCAGATGTCTTTTATATAGAATGTCTTTTCTTCCTTTGGGTAGATGCCCAGTAGTGGGATTGCTGGATCAAATGGTAGTTCTACTTGTAGCTCTCTGAGGTATCTCCATATTACTCTCCACAGGGGTTGTACTAACTATCTAAATGGGAAAACTGAGAGCCAGAGAGGAAAAAATCCATTGGCATAAATGATTGATATGAGTATAATGTTAAAAACATCTGACACTTAATGAGTACTTATTCTGTGAAAGCATATGCTAAGATACTTCAATATATCAACTCATTTATTCCTCATAAAAACCCTACAAGATATTTCTTTTTCTAGAGTAGAGTAGTAAACTCATCATCATTTGCATTTTGCAGTTGAAGAAATGAAAGCTCCGAAATTTTAAATAGCTTGGCCAGAATCACACAGGCAGGGAGAAACAGAGTTGAGTTTCAAAACCAAAGAGTTTAGATTTACATTTTAAACCCTTAACTGCAGCCCAATACCACCTCTAAAACCTGGACTTATGATTACAACAGTGTTTTTCCTTTTATTCTCTTATAACACACTGCTTCTATTTATCCATTAAAATTGAGTTGATTGATAAAAGATGCCCACAAAAGTCATCTGATCAGTGTGATACCCTTTTAAAGGCAGAAAAACCTTGCCCTCCTTCTGCGTTGGCCACATGAATAGTTTTTGGATCTATTGCACACATCTAATCATTTCCTTAAAGTTACACAAATGATAAGGAGAATCAATCATTTATGAGTTCAGCCCATGGTTCTTTCTACACTCAAATAGCACCTCATTGCCTATAATTTTTCTAAGCCCTCTTAAAAAAATAAATAAATGTGACTAGCATTTTGTCAACTGCAGCATTCTAGCCATGATTTCCTATGGGGTCTGTTATTCAGAGATTATTTATACCTAGCAATGTGTGTTTAGCAGTTGGCAGTTTGAAAAGCAACTATTTTACATGCACAGACTGGACCAAATGCCAGTGAACTCCCCAATCACATCATTTATCTACAGTATTTAGAAGCGAAAAGTTTCAGATCAGCAGACATGTTCCACCTGACGAGAACCTAGAAAGGGTTTACATTTGCGAAAACCCAAAGGGTATTTTATAGAAAAGTTTACTTTGCTTTTCATCTTTCCTCAAACACTCTGGCCTGTTCACTAATGGGAAAAGGTTTCTATACATCCTGCCTTTTAGCCTTTTTTGATAATATAGATAAATTGAATCTAGCAGTCTAAGGGACTCAAATCAAATCAGCATCTACCCACGAATTAAAGAAAAAGGAAATGCCACGAATTCATCAACTTGTTGTGCCCTGACGTGAGATCACTGACATTTTATCAGATTTGCAAATGGTGTCACCAGAACATATTTTTTTCTTTTACCTTAATTGAAACTCCAATGAAGGTACGAATTTGACTTGGGTATCAGTTTTCTGCATGATTTCTAAGAAATTGGCCAAGAATATTAACTCATGGAGAAAGGTAAAAATTTGACTCCTTCTTTGACCTCAACTTGAATTGGCAAATTATTCAACTGAGTCAGAGATTTTTCTGCTGAAATAGTTGACCCGTCCAGTTTGTAAGATGAATTTTCATTTTTTTAATAATATTTACAGAAAACTAATCCTAATGGTTAAAATGAAAATTTCGATAAGTATTTTCAAATGTCTTACTTTGTATTTCAAAAGAAAATTAGATTGTTTTCACTTTTAATTATTTCAATTACTATACACTTGCCCAGAATAATTATACATTTTTCACTCTAGTATGTTTCCCAATATTAAAGAAATATTTTTATGAACATTGCCTTTTGTTCTACTTGCAAATCATTTCCCTGTCACCCCAGTAGACTTGAATTTCAGAATCCTATTAATGTAATATTTCTGATTTCTGAATCTGCAAACACGGGGAAATGTGATTATATCCCAGAACATATAGCATATCAGCTTTATGATATTTGAAGTTAAGTTCATTTCATACTAATTAAGGGTAAAATGTCCTCCTTTGATCCACACCAGCGCATTTTAATGCATAGCGTACAACAATTGCACTTGTAGAAAAATCAGTAAGAAAGTCAAAAGCAGTGCCTAACAGAGATGGACTTTGTCGTGATCTCTTACAAGTAAGAATTTGTGAATTTCTTGGAAGCTTAGGAGGCAGCTTAATTCCTTCACAGTTCAGAGCCGACCACTATGCCCTTCCTTCCCATCTCTTATATTATCTACTTTAATATATTGTAAATGACTCTCTAAATATATTAGAAATAATGAGGATATCAAATGTAAAGAATATTTAACATACTGTCAGTTTCATGGTGGTGGATTAATTTATATAGACTTAGTAACTATGGGTGATACAAAGTCAGGCATGAAAAGTGAAACATCCAAATGATAACTGGAACTCTGTTTAGGATTTTGTTTGTTTATTCTTGTCTTTTATTGTGGTAAATACATATAATGTAAAATACCAATTAGCTGGGCACTGTGGCTCAAGCTTGTAATCCTAGCACTTTGGGAGGTTGAGGTAGGGGGATTGCTTGAGGCCAGGAGTTTGAGACCAGCCTGGGCAACAGAGAGACCCCATATCTACAAAAAATTTTAAAAATCAGCCAGGCATGGTGGCACATGCCTGTTCTTCAAGCTACTTGGGAGGTTTGAGGCAGGAGGATTGCTTGAGCCCAGGAGTTTGAGATTGCTGTGAGCTATGCTCACACCATTATACTCTAGCCCTGGGCAACAGAATAAGACACTGTCTCAAAAAAAAAAGTAGCAATTAAGCATTTTTAAGTGTACAGATTCAGTGGTATTAAGGACGCTCACAATGTTGAACAACCATTATCGCTATCCATCTTCAAGATGTTTTCATTATTCCATACTAAAACTCTGTAGGAATTAAACAATAACTCCCCATGCTACCCTTCTCCCAGCCCTTGGTAACCTATACTCCACTCTTTCTGTATCTATGAATTTGACCATTCTAGGTACTTCATGGAATTGGAATTACAGATAGATAAATAGATGGCAAATAAGCATTTATAAAGATGTTCAATCTCACCACTTGTCACTAGGAAAATGCAAATTCAAACCACAATTAGATATGACCACATACCTATTAAAATGGCTAAAAAAATAAACCGGCATCACCGATAGCTGACAAGGATGTAGAACAACAAATATTCTCACATTCTTTGCTGGTAGAAATGCAAAATGGCACACCCATTCAATTTAAAAGACAATTTGTCAGTTTATTATAAAGCTAAACATAATCCTACCATACAATACACCAATCTCGTTCCCAAATGATGTGAAAACAAGTGCCCTTCCAAAAAACATGCATGTGAATGTTTATAGCAGCTTTTTTCATAATTACCAATAACTAGAAGCAAGTTATTAACTTGAAGCAAGTTAATAACTAGAAGATGTCCTTCAGTAAGTGAATGGATCTAGACTGCGGTACATCCACGCAGTGGAATACTATTGAGTGAGAAAGGAGAATCAGCTAACAAACTGTGCAAAACCGTGAATGATTTCTAAGTATATTTTTCCCATGGGAAAGAAGCCAGTCTGACAGGACTACATACTACATAATTTCATTTATATGACATTCTGGAAGAGGCAATACTATACTGATAGTAAAAATATCAGTACTTTCCAGAAATTTGGAGAAGGGGAGGGTTGAATAGGTGAAGCACAGGGAAATATTTTACAGCAGTGAAACTGTTCTTCATGGTATTGCAGTGGTGGATACTTGGCCCTACACATTTTTCAAAACCCATAGAACTTTACAGCAAAGAAAGTGAAATTTAACATACACAATTAAAACAAAAATCATTTAGGAGATCAGAGCTGCCAAAGACAGAATGCATAGTATATGAAAAAATAACTGTATTGCAAATTTATGAAACAACCTCACTAATTTGGGTGGGGAAAAATGTGCAAACCTAAGTAACTTTGTAAATGGGCGATGTCGGTAATGAGTGGATCGGGGGAGCCAGGTTTCTCCCTATCACAGGGGGAGATTACAGGTTAGAGAAGGGAGGGACAACACAATCTAAGTGGTAACAGACTAGTATTGGCGACATCGGTCTGAACTCATGTTTAACTTAATACAGACACAGACAAATGCATTTGTAAATATTTACAGATACACGTATATACCGAGTTAGTCCACATACATGCATTTCCTCGCTAAGTCAGATGAGAAGGTGTAGGAGCAAGGATACTCCAATAGCGAAGAGCATACCTGGCACCCACGCTTTGGTTTCTAAAACCATCTCCAATGAAAGGAACCAGTGCTCCTTGGAGGAATTGCTCATTCTAGGAACGGGGCAGGAAAAATGCAAGATGAGCTTGGAGTGTCTAGTAGTCCCAGAAAGTAAGGAAATGCTTAAAAACAAAAAAAAACACTTAATAATGAAAGTGTGTCAAAGGGAAACAGGAGCAAACCGAAAGATCACCCAATGGCCAAAGCTGGAAAATTTGAGGAAAAAAAAAAGGGAAAAGTAGCATTGTATTATAGCCCACTATGGAAAGTAAATACCAACGTGTCCATAATGATATAAATAAATGATTGAACACATAGATGGAGGATGCCAGGCAAATCTGTACAGAGGAATTCTAAATAATCTATGTAGATGCACAGCCCTCAAGGGGGTAGAGCACATGGCCTCACTCCAGGTGTCGCCTGTGCATAGCGATTTCCCTCCAAAGGGTACAGTGCGGAAAGGCGGATAAGAGAACAGTACAATGGAGAAAACTGGCCAACACCCCCTCAGCCAGATGATTAAAGCAACATCAACAGTCATAAGTCGTATTGATAGTATGTACCCTCAATATGATATGATGAAAATGGTACTTTACCTCTGAGCTCTGCCTCCAACAACCCATCAACACAGTCTATTTGTCCACACTGAGGGACATTCGTCAAAACACCTGATGTATTCCTCAAATTTTTAGAAGTCACTATAAATAAGGATAATATGAGAAACTCTCATAGCTCAAAGAAGCCTGAGGAAACATAATTACTCAATCTAATTTGGTGTCCTGGATGGGGTCTTGGAACAGAAAAGGGACATTTAGTAAAAAATGAGGAAATGTGAATAGAGACTTGAATTAATAATATTTTATCAATATTGGCTCATTAACTGTGACAAATGTGCCATACTAATGTATGATTTTAACCACAGGAAAACTGGGTTTGGGGGATATGGAACTCTCTACTATCTTCACAACTTTTCAGTAAGTCGAAAACTATGCTAAAATGTAAAGTTCATTTTTTAAGTCTAAAAATTTAAGTCTAAAAATCCAAAAGCCTCTTTTTAGAATAAATACTTGCATTAAAGAAGAAATCAAAGCTGTAATTGCAGATCACTTATTAAAATTACAACAAAAATAAAGCACTTGAAAATATATGGCATTTCACAAAAACTGAAATTAGATAAAATCCATGGCTCTAAATGTTATTATTAATAACTAATAATAAATGTAAATGAAATGATAACCCAATCCAAACACTTAGAAGCATGACAACATGGTTTTGTTTAAACTAAGAAAGCAGCAAAAATATATGCATATAACAGTGAAATTAATTGACTGGAAAAACTGATTTAATAAATCAATTCGAAAGCAGATCAAAAATTAATC